>OMKX01090764.1:0-11343 GCA_900302425.1 Brosme brosme
GTTGACTAAAGTATGCACCAAAGTTTCCCGGTTTCCAGGGAATGTCCAACAAGACTGTTGCGATAACGCAACGTTCTGCATTCCATGCGCTTGTTAAGCTGCGCTGACACTGTTTAATTCATTCCCCAGGAGAGAGAGGACAAAATGGAGGGTCTATTTGACATGGGTTTTGTCCCGCCACGAGGTGATCCATGGTTTTTTGATGCACAGAAAAAAAAACTCCTGGTCTCTCTCTCTCTTTTCATTCAATCATTGGTGTGTTTTTATAAGAACCATAATGGCACCACAAAACTTCTCAGCAACCTTCGTTATAGTTCTGTGCGAGAAGGCACCCTCTATAGGTTACACAATGCATTACCGTTAACACCAACGTTATCGTTTCCAAGTGTAAATGATCCACAATATTATTTATCAAGACAAGTGAAGAGAAACATAATCAAAAAAATAACATTTATTTTGATATATTGTGTGCTCGTGGAATTCCTGCATCCTTATTTTGTACATATGTGGCTTTAAAAAAAGAGGATTAATGCAACATTGTGGTCTTATGACTACATTTCAGCACCTTGTCCAGAAATATAGCTTATGCAGTGTCCAACATAGCCTGGCACTGGTAAACTACATGTGTGCAATAATAGAAGGTGTTGTTATTGTTGTCCTCCGAATGCTTTCTGTTGACACGTCATCACGTCTCGTCGTTTCCTTTGAGCAGAGTGTGGGTCGGATTAGAATGCTGTCATGCGGCTAAAAAGCCATCAATCAATACAGAGAAGGCTCCAGTGACCAGAGCACACCACCTGAACAGAGTGTTTATCCCACATGTTAAACCATACTTGTGTAACCTGCCTTGTCAAAGTTCATGCACAAAATGGCAATAAAACCATCGGTTTGTTTTGTCCACTGCTTTTTATGAATCGTCTGTGTTCATGGAAACATTACATGTTTTGGCTTTCTTGGGAAATTAGAAACGTTCACGTTAAACATTGCATGATAAGCTGTCCCATTAGCAGCCTCTAGTGGCTGTTGTTGATAACAACAGTCATAGCGATTTATCAGACCACGATAACTACCGTCTGAGATTTTCCGACGTGGGGGGTGGGGGGCAAAAGTGTGTGTGTGTGTGTGTGTGTGTGTATATATAGATTCATTTCTATCCTTATCTATATAGGCCTATAATTGAGATATATAACTGCAAAACAATGTTATATTACTAATACAACATATTAACCATATGATTTAGCAGCTGCTTTTGGTTTAAAGAAGCTGGCCTGAGGCATGCAAACAAAGAGTTACAATCATGCGGGTGGAACAGGTATCGCAGTATAAATAATAAAATTGTTCTAACTGCTAGTGACAATTTTATTAACGATTTTTCCAGAGGCACCCTAAAATCTTGCTGGAGAGGCTTTCAGGGGGTCTCAAGTGTCAATCAAGGGGTCTCCAACTCTCCCCACATATTTTGCACCCTGTCTACAAGTGTGGCAGAGTCCCCTGGTCAAGTCTCTATTAGAAATAGAAAGAGGGGAATCTAAAAAATAAATACATCTCAAATGAATAGCCTTTTGGCCTCATCTCCACTTCATGTGTCCCAGAGAAGGGAAGCAAGGAGGAAATTCACTGCTTAATGGACCATGTTTTATTTGAATAGTATCCCACAAAATACATTTTGTCACACTAAAACATTTAACGTGCTGTAGGTACGACCTCAGAGCTATAAGTGGAATGCGTCACGAGAACATCTGTCTCCAGTTGATGGCCCGGTCTCTATGGGCACATTAGATTGGACATGGTTGACTCATTCCTGGCCAATCAGGGCTCTCTCCCCTGATTGTTTGGGATATCTTCATCCATCAATCACAGGTTAGTGAATATCAACACTTATTTGCTGAGAAACAGGGTGTTTTGTTTAGTTTTAAATTCTTAACCCTCTGATCTTACCTTCAACCGCTTTAAAGTTATCCAAACGTACTTCATTCACACTGAAGAATTAGGCAGATAGGTAGAACATGGCTGAAAGCTTTGACGTTAATGAAGTACCAAGGATACAAATTAAATAAATACTACAAAGTGTCAATTATGCGATATCAGAAATAGTCAAAATTAACTAATTTTGCAACCTGCTTTTCAGTCCTTCTGGTCAGGTCTTGTTCAGGACATATTACTCAGTATGTTTCTGTATAAGGAGTAATGTAATTGATAAAGGTATCCAGCAGGCTGCTCGTGTGTCATCTGGTGGCTGCATCTCAAATCAACCCCAGATGGCCTCGTCTCTCCATCTCAATGTCTTACTGTGAATAATGCAGAGTCGGTATCTGAGATCCAGTCTGGAGCGATGTCTTCCTGAGCTGGCTAAAACACAGCAAGAAAACACAAGAGCCAAAGCAATGTGTAAAAGGGATGCCTTTTTAATTTATTTTTTATAAACAATGAGAAATGTGGAAATCCAAAGGACCATGAATGGAAAGCGTGGTATTGTCACAGAATAGTCTTGAGTTCTTAACACGAGGTTGAAGAAGGCATCTGTCATTCTTTTTCCTATATTTTCCTTATTTGCCTCCTTAAGAAAGTGATGGGAATACCGCAGGTTACAGCATGTGTTGCTACACTGAGATAAACTAATTCAGCTCAGAAAACACACAGCAAACCTGTGGAAGTCTTTTTAAAAATATTTGAATTATATAAGTATTTTATGAATGCCTGCTCCCCAACCCGAATCAGCAGAACGATTGGATAGTAGTTCACTTCATAAGAAAATATTTGAATTAAACTGAATGACTACATGCTTCATGGGCTTCTGTGGAATTTGTATTACAAACATTTCACTTGTCTAGATGAAAATTAGGTATTTATCCGTACGTATTTAATGTTTCATAAATTTGGTATATTCTCAAAACTTCTCGTAAAGGTGATATACAAATCTGATATCCAGTCCTAAGAAAAGTTCAGACTCCTACACAATTCTTTTTACTTTCTCTTTTTAAATATGTTAAAACTAATTTCCGATGGAAATTCAAGTGTTGACGTGAATGAAGAAGTTTTTGTAGTAGTCATTAACTAAAGTGATTATCATCCTTTCCAATGTGTTCACGTCACATTGGAAAGTGTGTTCAGAGTGTTCACACACGTTCAAGTCACTCCTATCAATAATAATACTAATGTTACTATACAGTCTTGTACAAGACTGTCTCTAAAGACTAAATCTTTCATCAGAACGGAACGCCCTGGAGTCAAAACATGAACACACTAACCCTTCACATATAAAGTGTGTTAACAAGGTGTTCCCTAGAAAGGGGAACAAGCTTATACGAGGTTATTAATGAACAAAAGCTTGGTGCTTAAACAGCCCAATGTGCAAATCTATTTTCGCCCATAAATTGGATAAAGGACCATTGAACAATTGTATAATTTTCTCCTTGAATGCACTGGCTTATCAGTAGTTTACAACGTGAGCATGTCAGAGTGACGCCAGATGTATTTATTTGCATTCTTTCTAGCTTCTAAAAAAATACTTAGTGAGTTCAAGTTTAGAATTCGTCATCCTGTTTTCCTAACGTTTTTTGTTGGTTTGTGCACAACGGGCATGTATGACCAACACAATATTAAGTCAGTGATAAGGAGCGATCAAATTAATGAATGTGGAGGATGCTCTTAACAGAAGACGAGGAATGATGAGGATGCTGGTGGCCATTTAGTGTTGCAGCTTGTGATGGTTTCACTGGGAAGGCTGAAGCAGGTTGGCTGGTATGCTCATCCCTCGGAGCGATGTCGTGTTTCCTCCACAGTCCACGTACTGGTACATCTCCATGGACACCTGCTCGGCGTGGCCGAAGTACGTGGTGGTGACCATCACCCTGAGGAGCATCATGGGGAACAGGAAGGTGACGGACAAACACGTTCTCCAATGGCCATCGTTCCACAAGGTAACATGTAGCAAGGCAGGTAACACAAGCAAATGCTTTGTATTGTATAGGTACCATTTCTTTGTCTGAATTCTGCTAAAAACATATGTTACTAGACACTGACCCACTGTCTACTGAGAGTGAGTTTTATTGACCGGTGTAGCAGCAATGCAGAGATATTCCATTCCCACATTTCACAGCGAGGCTCCACCTTCTTTTTCCCCATCACATTATATTTATGGCATTTAGTAGGTACTTTTAAACAAAGCGACTTACACATTCACACACCGACGGCGGAGTCAACCATGCAAGGAGACAGCCAGCTCGTTGGGACCAGCTCCTCAGCTAGGAGGAGCCGGGGATCGAACTAGCAATCTTCCAGTTACAAGTCAACCCACTCTACCTCCTGAGCTAGGCCGACTCCCATCCCAGTTATCATACAAAGAAGTCAGAACTTAACAGCCAGCTAGCACTACTAGCTAGCAAGCTATATGCTCCAAAAGCTATGCTAGCCTTGAATCGCGTGAACAAAGTTGATGGACAGCCAGGGGTTAAACTCTTTCTCTTTGAGCTTCTTTAATTGGTAGAAGGAGTGGGTCTAGCTGTGAAACTTTAGAATGGAATATCTCTGCACTGCTGCTACACTGGTCAGTGACAGTCACTCACGGTGGACAGTGTCTCAGTGGGTCTCTTTTTTGCTTGTTTCTTTGGGCAAAACTAAAATAGAAACGACTTCCCTACTGCAGCTTTAAAAGGGAGCTTTAAACAAAGAAAACAATTAAAAGTAAGTGGAGTAAAAGCCAGCAGAGGTTGACGGGTTGTTTTGCTCGCTCAGCGGATACTCACTGCATCATTACCACGATGTTGTGCACCTTGATGGACTGCAGGGTGCAGTAGTCACTGGGAACAGAAACACATTACAATAAGCAACTTCTCAAGTTCTGAGATCTACATTCATCTTCTTCATCGTCTTCCTCCTAACATTGGGTGTTTTGATTCAGGTCATGTGATGCTGGTGATTCTGGTTCTGTGTGTGACAAGATGTAAAATCTTGATAAAGACATTAAACCTTTTAGGGTGAAGCTAGATGGGGTCTGAGCCACACCAGTAACCACATGGCTAGTTCTGCTTAGCAACAGAATGAGACACATGCCCTGCAGCCAATCACAAATATCAATCTATTAGGGGGGTCCCAACCTTTGCTTGGCCTGGGACATCAACTCTAGGTCAGAAATGATCATTCACATCTGCATCCAAATATGATGATCAGGTGGCCCAATGCTGTCTGCCTCTGTTTCCCACTGTTGGCTGGACTATACTTACTACATGTAGCTCATCTCATCCGCTAGAACGGTCGAAACCATGTAATCGATCTACGGGGAAGAAACAAACACACACCAAAAGACATTTGAGGCTACCATCGAAACCTCTAGAACAATCCAAACACAAAGGTTCTGGCTGGAGGAGCGGTCAGTCACCTGCTTCATGTCCAGCGGGCCGATGGCCGTGATGTTGTTGATGCGGGACTTGCCGATCACGGTCTTGGCGAACTGCACCTGTGCAGTGATGTTGGCCACCTCCACCGAGTAGTAGTTGTTGTTGCTGATGTTCAGAGTGTTCTGGGTGCCGGGCAGAGAGAGAGTGTTTCTGAGTGCTCCCCATCGAATAAGAATCATTTATTGAGCTATCGACACCAAATGATGAAGTCTTTAAGGTGACCACCAAGTTTTAAGTCGTGATTTTAAGTTTTAACTTGTGATTAATTGATTGCCGGCGTATTTGTATAAATCGTATTTGTGCATAACTCGACCATTTTAACTGAACTTTTGGTCAGGATCCTCCAAGGAACACGTGAACCAAAGTTGGATTCATTGGGATGTATGGTTCATTTGTCGTGGGTTTCCAAGATTTGTCTGTGCAAGGTACAGACAAATCTATCAAG
Organism: Brosme brosme; assembly: GCA_900302425.1. Lineage (NCBI taxonomy): Eukaryota > Metazoa > Chordata > Actinopteri > Gadiformes > Lotidae > Brosme > Brosme brosme. The sequence goes on from OMKX01090764.1 coordinate 5,842, forward strand.
GCAACAAACATCAGCATGTCAAATAAAGCATTTTTTTCCCTATTCACTTTCCATATAACTAATAATATTGCAAAATTTATTTCAAAAAGTATATCTTGGTTCCACTATAAAGTACGCAGAAGTGATATGCCATATGTAAGGGGATGATAAATATCATCACCATTCTTCAGGCAGGATCACCATCCACAATGTTCTCACCATTCTTTTTGATTTTGTATTAAAGACTATTTTGCCAAGTAAATGAACAGTTCAACCAAACCAACTAATTTTCCTAAATAAGGAATCCTTTAGAAAAACATAACCTAAAACAACCAGATCAGAGACCATTCAGTTCAAGTATATCATCTGTTTTGAATTTAGTGTGCAATTTAAAGTATTAACATTCAGTAATTATCTCTTGCCTATTTTCCAACACTCATACACTTTACACACACACACACACACACACAAGTTTCAAGTCACAGAAGACAGATGTGACGACACATGGGGGCTCACCGTGATGTTGAGGTACACGATGCGCTTGTCCTGGTCGTAGCTGACGAACACCGACTTCACGCCCACATGGGACACGTCGATGGTGCGGGGGAAGAGGAAGAACACGGCCAGGCCTGACAGCAGCAGGCACACCAGGACGGACACCGTCACGTACAGCTTCCTGCAGCACGTCAGGGACACAGGGGGACTGGAGCAGACCTCTTCATGCATTCATAGAGGTACATCCTGTTGTAATAGACTGAAGGCGGCGGTAAACTAAATCTAAATATTAGCGTGATTGCATAGGCTGTCAAACTTCTTTCTGATTTCCACTGGGTACAATATCGTCACTGCCATTTGTGGGCCGTTTGTTTGATGAGGCAATGAGCAATGACACGAGAGTGACAGAATGACTCTCTGGCTCTGAGGAACAAAGTCATCTTACAACCGTCTCATCGCACTCCTCTTCATCCCAAACATGAATCATGAAAGATGAAGGATATGTTAACTTACGTTCGTCTTGGCCGGAGCCTTTGGTCGCTGTATGGGATCAACGCAACCAGCTGGTTCTCCTGGCCTGAAAATCCAATCCAATGTTGTGTTAACAAAGTAGTAAGGCCCTGGTATGTCCACTGTCAACAATGGTACCAAAACATTTGCCTCCCCCCACATAATCATAGCCCAGCTTTTTGTCATATACTGTATGACAGTATTGCATCATATGGGAAAATAAAATGTAACTTGGGATGATTTGAAAATAAACCAAATCATCCCACGTTACAGAGGTACATTTGTAATAAATACATAAAGATACATCAAATATCCCCCAGCCTTACTGGTTCGGATTTGATGATATTGTGATTACATGCACATTTGCCGTAATAAATAAATAAATAAATAAATAAATAATAAAATAAAAATAATAAAAAAAAATGAATGGTGATAGGATGATTGATCAGAGAGGATCGAGGGCTGGGAGAAAGAATCATTCTTCAAATCATCATCATCTCAATGTCGTCGCTCTGTCCTTTCCACCTCACCTCTTGGAATCCTCCCAGTCCCTTGACATGTGGGGCAGGTGACGCTGTCTCGACCAGTGAACTCCACATAGGGGAACTGGGAAACATCCTTCCCTTCGCCGTCCTCGTCCTTGGCCTCATCTTCCAGAAGTGTACGATCGCTGATGCATGAATGCTTAGCAAGGTGGGAGAAGGACTTCCCCATAGCCACACCTACAGGACATAACATTGTTACAGCCAGGGCAGCCCGTTTGGAGAACCCAGCCAGAGAAGCTAGACTTTGAAAGGATCCAATCGCAAAGATCACACCCCTCCCTTCAGGCCTCCCTCTAAAGCCACGCCCCCTAAACACCTGACTAGCTCGCTAGCTCTAGCCACAGGTCTGCCAGCCTTGTTGAAGACTCCAGTCCTACCTACTCCATGCCGGGTAGGTAGGTAGACCGGTAGGCCGTCCAATCATTTCAGTCGAGCCGAATTAAATGATTGGACGGCCCAAAGGGCCTAGAGAGGGCCTGTGTCTACTCTGATAGTTCTACTTCAGAATATCTGAACTTTCTGAAAGGAGCTGGGGTAGTCACTGTCCTTTCTTTTTCAGGCCACCAATCAAATGCTAGATTGGGCATCCAATCGCATGTGAGTAGATGTTCCCCAAAAAACACTCAATGAAGAGATGATCTTCACGTAAACAGTGGCTGAAATGTACGGAGCCCCCCTGGGGTCACACGGTAGAAAAGAAACAACCTTGATGTGAAAATCTGTGCGAACGGATTTGTAAACCCTGACCTCGGATTAGATTTGTTCTATAAAGCAGGGATTACCCATGAAGCATTGTGATGGCGAATGCATATCTGATTCAGACCGACATCTATACAGTATGAATGACTGAATGTAGTGTTTATCTTTTCACGTTTGACTGTACAGTTACATTGGCCTTACAATCAGGTCGTAGCCTTCTCGTGTGCTAGAGTCCAATAGAGATGCAGCATGACATAAAGCAACTCTCCAACCACTGTTTTCTAATGGTGTCCGTAAGCTCAACCGAGAGAGTATATCACTGGGATTTTCTTGAATATGTTGTAAAATGTAGATATTTTTGTTCAGTGTTAACAAAATATTGTTATTTTTTTTTACATATTGTTTGAATATATTGTTGAATACTTTGAATGATGATATTTGAATGATTTAAAAAAATAAATGAATCACCAGGTTTGCCTCATCTTGAATATATCTTATATTCATGCATGAGGCCTGTGTAGGACCAGTAATATTTGCAAACTGCCTCTTGACAAATAATGTTAATTTTATCATGGTGGCTCACTCTGGCCTACACTATCTGTTGCAATAGACAGTTTACTAAATAAACTACTGGCCTTTAGACTTCTTACAAGGTGAGAGAATAGTTGTCCAATTTTCAAAGTTTACTCAAAATGCATAATTATGTAGTTGTCTCACTCTATAGCCTGTGGGCCAGTACTGATTGCAAAATATTCACCTCTTCTGTGGCTAATGTTGATTTCATAATGATCCTTACTCCCTGAAGTCAAGCAGCAGAAGTTAAGTAACAATGTGAACTAAATATGCACGAATAGTCTTTATAACACAGGGCGTTAATCCTATGCTGGACGGGCCCTTTAAAATAATGGAGTATAGCCAATTCTCCAGGCACCACTACACAACCGCTTACAGGCCTGTCACAGCCACCGAGTTTTAGTCAGAGCATTTTAATTATTGATTGCTGTCGGGAGATTGTCAACAAATATGACACATAAAAGCTTCTAAAATAAATAGCTTACCCAAGCTTTAGGTATGTAGAGGTGTTCTTTATTGCCTAGGAGATGAACAACAGTTAGTTGAGAACATGCGTCACGGATTCATGACTAGCAACCCCCACATTTGGGTTAGTAGAGCTACAGGCTACACACAGTTACAGTGTCATTCACCACGAGTGACATTAGGTCACAATGAATAGACAGATGATGGTCTGTTATATAGAATGGACGTGTGAGCTACAGTTATAGTTAAATCTAGGGAACGAATTATCAGCGCTAGCTAAGCTCATGGTAACAAATGAAACAGTGCCTGTAGATCGTTTGACATGACATCAACAGCATACCGATTCAATGCGCTGAGGATGAAACTAAAGGACCATGTGTGCAATTTAACATTGAACCTATCGACGGTATCGCTGTTAACTTACCGGTATGAGGCCGTTTAATTGTGTCAAGCTAAGTGGCAGTCAGCAGCAGTAACAGGAGTCATAAACGAGTTGTGTTTACCATTGGTTTGGTGAGCAAAGCGCGCATACGTGTGTGACGTCATTTCGACTCGCTCTGCCTCGATAGCAAAGCCGCAGAATTTTTTTTTTTTGTGAGATTTGCATGTGTAAAGTATATGCTTTTAAATACCTTGAAACTGGACGTGAGTTGTCATTCTAATATCATCATTATTTGAAATAGGACCCTATTTTTAAGATCGACAGAGGTTATCCATATCCACATATTTGCACAAGGGGGCGCCATTTGTTAATTATTATATACCCAGAGCGACATGAACTGTACATGAATTGTTACACATATTGAAATAGGTTCAATTGATCACTTTGTGACTTATTTTTCATCTGATGTGTTTAAAACAACGTATTTGATCCAAATTTGCACAGATTTTAATAATTAAAGATTTTAACCAGTTCGTATTGATGTGACACCCATGCTGTGACATTTGGGATTATGACCAGCATCCTTCAAATGTTGAGCCAGAGATGTATTGCAACAACGAAAACAGAGAAGAAACAAAAGTCCCATAAGACACATGCACATAATGATCTTTCATTTTGACCATTATATGGTTTATTGGATGCTTAAGTGATTCTCTTAATATGTTATTGAGTCAGGTTTTTTTGTAAAGCGAATGCATAAATTGCAACATTATTGCAATTGATATGATTATTGTTTTGGTATATATACATGGAGATGGAAGGCTTTCATATGTACATGCCCCTCACATGGTGCTGCTGGAGAGAGCAGAGAGGAACAGCAGTAGAACTGATGTTCTGAACTGAGTTTACATGGAAGGCACCAATACTTGAAACAAACATTGTAACATTCTGCAGCACCTTGTAACATCCGACCCTGTGTTTGGTCTGGCAGTAAATCGTTTTTTTGTTTTGTTTCCATTAATGTCTAATGGGATTGTGTTGTGATGGCGGCCATGCCATCACAAGAGAGGAAGAGAGAGACAAGCACAATAAACCGTATGACTGGGAGCAGGAGCGTCGCTAGCAATTGAAAACATTCGGGGCTGTAGCCCAGAAGTTAGAGTCCTTTTAAGATGGGGGTTCGGGGGTTTGTCCCCCGAGAAAATTTGAAAATCGGGCTGATGAACATGCAATTTTAACGTAGTTTGAGAAGGAAAGGACAGTCGTCATGTCTGACTCACGTCGGGGCAGGCCTACTGAGTAGCAGTGGCGGACCTACCATTAACCCATTTGTACCGGATGCTGCGCGGCGCAACATTGCATCTACCGCCGGTTGCTGCGTAGCGCAGCTTTGAATCTCCTGCCGGCTGCTGCGTAGCGCAGCATTGTTGATTTGTCGTCATTTTCAAGACGCGTGCAGCATAGAATACACTGTCTTTGGTTCAGATACACATGAGGGTGGTCTTTTTGATTTTTTAAAACCATGTGACCACCCAAATGTTGTGTGGTTCGCCGAAAATCACGTCAATCAATCAGACATACACGTGCGTTTATTGTTGATTTGTTGTGGAGCGAGGCGAGATCGCTACGACAGAGGAGGATTTTGACAGCGAGGGCAGTGACATAAGGCGAGTTTCAGATGAGGCATGCGGCTTCGTTTGCCATGCGTCAGAATGCATTCTGGGATGAAAAACGTCAGAAAGACCTGTGATAACTTCCGATGCGACGAGTCACCTGGCTTTCAAAACTCGCGGTAGTTTCGAGAGACGGGCAAGATGGCGGAGGGAGCAGACGCGCTGTAAACTGCTCCGAGAG
>OMKX01090766.1:0-11816 GCA_900302425.1 Brosme brosme
AACACAGCGTGCACACACACACACACACACACACACACACACACACACACACACACACACACACACACACACACACACATAGATACTGTAGCTATATATTGGACATCACCCAAGACTGTTGGTGGCACCTGCATTGTTGCAAGATGTTCCTATTTATAAAGTGGTTGTAACGTCTTCCTCCCTGCTAGCTGGAGCTGTTCTGTGATGTCTGAACACACAACACACACATCACTTTCCCCCTATCCCGTACGCTTCTGTGGTTCTACATCGGACCTCGGTGTCCTATCGGTCTTCGTCAACTCAACCCAACGGCGGAACAGAAGGACTTCAGGCACAGAGAAGGGGACCTGAGCGAACCTGAACACCGCAGCCGACGGCACAACGTTGTTGTAATGCATGTCGTCATTTTAGATTTTGACCTTGATAAAGAAACGAAAGAATGAAACTTTAAATATGGAGGTTTACACATGCGTGCACGCCACCACACACACACACACACACACACACACACACACACACACACACACACACACACACACACACGTTATGGATGTTCAATAAAGCCACTGTTCTGTTGTACTGTATGGTCCCCAAGGCACTAAAAAGGCTATAAAAGAAAAAGAACACATATTTCGCAACAAGAAGTTTGTCAGTAGAAAGTTCGATATTCAGATTTCCATTTAACAGAGCAATTTAGGATAAAGGCCATAAGACAAATATAAATGTGTTGTCAATATTGTCCTTTCTGTCTCTTTACTTGGTCTCTGTGTCTTTCAATCTTTTGTACAGCGTATTGATAATAATCTGGCACAACTTTCTACCCAATGATAATTGTGCAACCTGCTCTCGATCTAGATTAAAAGTTCCAGTTAGTGCCATGACATAGGGGCTCTCAAAATACCTAACTGAAGATGGAACAAACACATTTTCTGTTTCAGGTATAAACCTACATTATATTACATGTCTGACTGGCCAGGGTCAGTTTCAATGAGTATTTAATAAGTGACTTTAAAACATTCATGGTCCCTTTATCCACCACTGATCCAGTGAAACCAACAAAGGAGAGGCCTGGCTGCTAAAAAAGCTCATGCTAGGTACTATAAGCTCAGGTCAAACGAGTCATTGGCTCAGGGAAGTGTTGTACATTTTTATCATTCCATTCTCCAATATCTGCCCCAGGATGAGGCCATGTAGGTCTGTGTTAAACATGCCTCGGGCAACACACTGAAAAGGCACGTCTCGGGGCCAAGTCTTCATTTCACATTCCACTTACTTGTTTCATTTTTTTTTACAAATGTAAGCAACTCATTTTGATCTATTCCACTGCAGGCATGGTCTTCAAAGGGCACACATTGTTGCAGCTGAATACATCATGATCATAGTAAAAATGTGCACAGCCAGATGATTAGACGTTCAGAAAAAACACCCATACAAGACAACAATTTAAAAGAGGTGGAACCATGTATCCGTTTTTGTAGTTAATCTTACATCTACGACTCAAGATTTCTACAAACTGATCAGATTAAAAAATGGAGTAAAACTGAAGAACAAATAACGTAAAGCTGCTGAAGAAAAACAGCAGCTATTTCACCATCCCAACGGCCCCTCCCAACGAGCAGACATGCCCGCACACCACGGTGCGTCAGTGCGTAAAATTATGACCAAGAGACAGCGACCAGCTCAGCATTCCAGCACAAGAAACGGAGCCAGCAGGGGTTTACGTTTTGAAAGCATTTTCGTTAAAAAATAAGGGTTCATGACAATAGTGTGTAATAATAAGTATGACCAACTCACCATTTCTTTGTGCATTCCACCATGAGCTCCTGATACGATGCAACAAACTGGAACTTGGACGCATGCTTTCCCACACGCTGCAGTCTCTTCCACACCGAAGCCATGTTTCTTCAGGTCCTCGTTTGTTTACCTGGTATCGACCTGGCTTGTTCTTCGTGTTATACCAATTCACTTCAGTGATAATGTTATACGTGTGCCATTCTAAATCCTCACTGACACATTCCCCTGAAGCAAACTGAATAGCACGACCACAATAACAGGGGTTGGTTTAACCAGTCTGATGATTCCAGATGTGTTGCAACTGAGTCTGCAGCGTTGGTGGAGCTCTTGATGGACTGAACACATCATTTTAATGCGGAAATCCTTCCATAGGTCCACGGGGCGAGATAGTTAATCCTCTGCATATAGGATACTCCCGTTATGCCGATTCCCCCTGAAACAGTCAGGATCGCAATAACATTGTCAATAAATACTAAAGATCTATGCCATCTTTCCAAAGATAAATGTCTACTTAAGTGCAGCCTGGAATAGGCTTGAGTATTTCGCATTTGGGGCTACTGTTATTAGTACCGATAAACACACTAATGCCACGTATATATATATATATATTATTTAGTGTGTAGTGTAAAAATGAGCCACACTTTGCTAGATGGTGGTGCCAACACGGCCCGTCTGCTAGCTACTACCATTACTACGCTGGACACCCACTTCAGGACTATCTTCTGGACTATCCTCCATAATGATGACAAAAAGGAGAGCACAATTTGCACAATAGATGCAATGCATATGTGTACATGCCACTGGGTCAGACGTGTTTAAAGTGAGAATAGCAGGTTAATAATGGTGCGTTCCAGGCAACCCGTCACCCGTGTTTTCACCACCTTCTACCCGTGAAAGTGCCCTGGAACGGCAGTCAAACCCGTAATTACTACCCGTGAACAGGTACAAGATCGATGTACTCCCAGTTACAGTTTTTGGCGTCAGCAGAGCTTGGCTTGGCTGGCGCGAAGATCATCAGACCACCAGAGCCGCAGAAGGGTTTGTCGTGGCTTGTCGTGACTTGCCTGGAACGCTACCAAGTCGTGAGTCGTGACTTGAAGTCGTAACTTACGGGCTAAAAATTGTGCCTGGAACGCAGCATTAGTAATGTCGGAACATTTCCCCCCAAGATGTTTTTGTTCCAAGGACTAGACCGAGCCGGAGGATGGGGGTAACGCTAACGGTGATCATGCTGCACTCCAGGGTGTCCACATGTCATAGTATATTAGTATATGCACTGCGCATATCGTGATACTTACATTACTTTGGTACCAAACGCATTGTCCCACAGCTAACCTTTTCAGCCCGCGTTAAGAGGAACAAAAGTACTAGACTGGTGGAAACAATCCAGCAGACAAGCCACCCTAGCTCGCTTGCTAGCTAATTATCACCTTCTCTGCAGCAGAGCCATACAGTTAGCACGTTTGGCTAGCAGTGGCTAGCTATCATAACATGGTTAAAAGAGGAATTCATCGCTCGCCACTGATATCACATGTATAAGCACACATAAAGCCAGCTCGAAGGTTTAAAGACGAATATGAGGCGACATGAATGATGAATTCAAGCTCGTCTGAAGAAAACTAAAACTTAAAGTATTCCGACTCTAGGCGTAAATTCCAACGGCCAACTAGTGTGATAAACACACCGCTCACTCCATCATCTCCAGCGCCTCCTAGCTGACTGGACGCGGAAGACCCGTCCCCGCGAGAATCCCATTGGTGCGATGGCTGTTCCATTTGCGGATTGCTCTCTTACTGGCCAGGCCTCTCTGGGTCCGTGTCGTCCTATTGGTCAAACCTATCATCCATCAAAGACATTTAATCCTTGGAAGAGAAAATAATGAATTCTACCAAATAATCTCAGTTATGGATAATCCATAACTGAGTTATGGATGAAACATGGACACCGCCCCTAAAAATGTGATTTGTGTTTTCCTAAAGACTAATTTGTTTATGTAACTCAGTATTTCATTCAAATCACAAAATATCGAATTAAAAAAGCAAAGTCGTCAAAATATCTATTGCCGCAATACAAATAATGAATGTACACACTGGCCTACATTCTGCAATAGCACAAACAGAAATATAACACAATTTAAAGCTATGGGTGGGTGTTATGTTTCCAGGTCTCATGACGTCAATTCCCCACCGTCCCCGAATACTTCAAGTCAGGCTGCATCCACTCCCACTGCTGTAAATGCTTACCGTCGTGGACTATAGAGCATATTCTTGAATTAATTTGTAAGTTTCTTCTGTTCTTTATGTTTTGTTTCATACAGTAGCGACAGGATATTCGGTCCAAACAGTGGAATTATATTCTGAATGCACTTCAGTGGCCTGAGCCAGAGCCAGCCTGAACCAGCCTGCACTGTTATTCTGACTGCGTGGCTCACAGCCACCATGGTCAACATCGCATTGGCTGATGTGGGTCAAACTTTCCGGTGACTCTCCCGGGACAGAGTTTCAGTTTGCAATAACAGAGCATATAGAGCCTTCTGGTCGACGACCATATGCATTCAGAGTTCAAAGAGCTCGTGCCCCCACGCGCCGTAACGTCGGAATGCTTTGATGTGACAAACCAGCTACGCACACGGTACTACTACTACTACTACTACTATACTACTACTCCTAACAATAATAATATTTGTCATCATCATCATAATTAATACACTCTCTTCCGCCCTCCAGGTTGTGTAGTGGAGTGGAGCTCTGTGTTGGGCACATTGACAAAGAGACTCAGGGATGAAGAGACTACTTGAAAAGACTTGCAAACAAAGCGCAGCCCTTCAGATATGAGCTGAGTGACTTCTCCCAAATCAGCATGAATAGCCGTACGCATCACCAGAACTGGAAAGGTGTATAGGGGAATAGATCTGCCACACTCTGTGATTTCCATTTTTGGATGAAGAACATGAAGCCATAAAATACGAATACGGGTGATTTTTGTTGTTGTCTATTTGCAAAAAGTTATTTTCCTTTTGTTTCCTTATGTTTCGACCAAATACCAAATACTCCTAAAGGCACATTTAAACTACAACGTTTTAATGTGGCTTCATCTGTGGAAGTAAAGCAGAAGAAGAATGTTTGACGCTGTTGTTTCAACTGTCAATCTTTACAATGATCAACAAAGTGTATTGTGCAATGTCCCTTTAAATCCAGACCGAAGCTTTCTTGGCTGATTGCTATCATGTTTTCCTTTTTCTTTGAGCTGTCTTCCTGTGTCTCTCCCCGAGGAAACGTGAGCACCATGCTTCTCCCTGTTAGATACGCATCTCTTACTGTAAGCTGGGGCGTGCTGATTCATGGCCGAGCCGCAGGCAGCACAATGTGGTAGTAGATTTATTTGATGGACAGCTTCCTATGGTCTGTCCGGCTATTGGTCATGGTTACAGGAAACCATTCTGCAATGGGTTGATTTCCCATGGATGGATGGATGAATGGGCAAATTTCATGTATTTTTTTAATAAGATTACATCTCTTTTATGTGGGACGTGGCTACTTTTCTAGATATGAATAATATGAATAATAAGGCATAACACTTAAGTGAAATATCTGCAAACTGCAATTTAAGCATGTTGTTAGAAACTAACTCCTGCAAGTTACCACTGGAGGCCCTGATATATGACAAACATTACTGTCTAAAATAATATCTTTACCTGTTCTCTTCTTCACCATTGGACATCGATTTTCAGGGTTATCCCTTTCCAGTAATCAGATCAGTATAAGAGATACATAAGATCCCTGGATCTTATGTATATTTAAAAAGGGTCTCCATCCCATAGATTTTAGTTATCTATGAACACAACATGAACAGGCTTAACAAGTCCCGAACTAATGGTCTGATGGTCTGGGGCCTTTTTGTTCGCTGTAAAGTGGCCTGGAAGAGAGAGGTGAGAGGGAGAAAAGCATCTGCAGTCAGCTCCTACTTTACCAGGCTTGACACTTCCTTCTGCCGTCTTCAATGGCTTTTTCATTTGAGACTGGATGGCTGGCTGGATGATGAAGCCATTAAGGGTTCAATACTGGCAGTCATTAATCATAAGAAGCACAATATAAGCACAGAGCTGGCTGAGGGAAACGGATACTGGAATCAATACGCCTTTGATTATCCTTGTTAGCCTTTGAATTTAAATCAGGAGTGGTTCTAAAGAGGGAGAGCCAGTAATCTATTGCCTCTGATGTGACTACAAATGAAGACTTTAGAGTCCATGTCCATGTCCACTTTGTAAAGACAACACACATTATATTAAATACAATGTTAAAAGAGCATTCTGAGAGTATCATGCATGTCATCTCTGACACATATCCTATTCAACCAGACTATTACAGTGCATTCAATAATTGTGTATTTACAAAAGTGTGACGAGATGGAAATTATTAGGTAAATCAATTAAAATAAGCACTGAATTTGGCATAGTCTGATTCTTCTTTTAGTTATTTCGTTTTCTATTCTCCACCTGTCCACCAGATGCCCTTAGACGTTCCCCCTCACTTCACAGATCCTGCCACTCCCATCTGCCATCACTTCATTCCCCTCACCTGAGCTTCTCTGTCCATCTTCCCACCCGCATCTCATTCCCCCATTAGTCTATCCCATTATATACCAGTACACTTGGTTTGTTCCCTTGTCGTTTCGTTATATTTGTCATGTCCCTCTGTCAATGTTGTTCCCTTGTATTTGGACTTTTCTCTGACAGTTCATGGAACTGAGATTTTTGAGTTTTCTTTATTAAAGCCCTTTGTTGCATTTCCCGAGTTCTCGTCTGCATTTGGATCCTATCTGTTTTTGTTCCTGCTGCTTGACACCCCTGGTCGTGATGAAGTTAACAGATTGAAGCGATATAGGAATGGAATAAGATGAGAAAGATTGAAATTAACACATTTTATTATAATGGATATGAATATACCAATAATAATACTGTATAGGTAATATAGTTGCTAGAGCTTCGTTAGTACCTGCATTATCTACCTTCACCACCTCTAGCTTTACACTAGTTTGATAGCTTTAAATCTGTCCTCCATTCTGACAGAACAAAAGAACAAAAGAAAACTCAAACTAAAGCTAAAGCTAAAACAAAGAGAAACACACATGAAGAATCATGGAACAGATACAAATGTATAATGTACAATAATGATTATAATCTCAACAAATGAAATACAATACTGAGTCAATACATAACAGAAAAGTACAACATAGGCTAAATGATCAAACCAATGTGCGCGTGTGTATGTATGTGTGTGTGTGGGTGTGTGCAAGCGCACGTGTGTGTGTGTGCGTGTGTGAGCACCCTGCTATCCTGCTCCTAGCTTGCAGGTGTAATAACAGACCGGTCCAGGGCGGTCCAGGAGAGAGGGAGGGACTCACGCCATGGGAGCTTCTTAACATTACAGATACCAGGTAACTTACAAAAATAGTTTGTTCTGTCACCCAGGCAGCACATTACAACCTCATGTGAAAGTCCAGTAGACCGCTCCTATCTCAATAAGATTAACTGTATATACCGGATGGAATTGGTTGGAGTTTCACACACAGAGGAGTGGAAAGAATAACGATCCTGCCTCCCATTAGCTAAAGGATATGTGAGTGGAGCGTTTTTGTTCGTTTAGTTCTCTTTCTATGTTGTTGGCCGACAAACTAATCCCAATGCGTTGTCGTCCACCATTACATTGAGGTTTTGGTTTGCAGATGTTTTGTATGAATAGACAGAAACAGAGCGAGATGTCATTTTGAGCCAGATAAATGCTCTGTCATGGACATGGAGCCGTTAGCCGGACAGCCATAGGACCGTTTCTCATCCCGTCCCTGTCCCTATCTCTTCTGTCTCTATCCGTATGTTGTCTTAAGAGATGATAGACAATGACAGAAACCCAATTATTTATTTGTGTGTGTGATAGCTTGTATATGTGTGTGTGTGTGGATGCATGTGAGTGTGTGTTATGACACAAAGCCTTCTCTCGTGTATGGTGGTTTGTGTTTGTCTTTAATATCATGGGATTGACAACCTCTAACCTCACCTCAGTAGTTAGAAGCAAATATACACTGCCACCAATCAGCAGCATAATCTAAATGAAACATGGGCCCGGGGGGTCCATGCATTTTAAACATTTGGTGTTAAGTCTACTTAAAGTCAAGAAGAATATTTGACATTGACTATTTATTTTTGACATCTTTTGGAAGAAAATTCTACTTTCACAACATGACAGCGTAACATGACAGCTATTCCTTGAATACCTTGACGTCTGATGTTGTGTTCTGGGTCTCATTCTCTTCTCTATGTACACTGGTCACTGGTTCTCTGATTCACACACATGGCCTTTCCTACCACAGCTATGCAGATGACACACAGACTGAGACTACTGCCACTCCCTTCTGGCTGGTCCGCCTGCCTGCCCCCTTCAAACTCTACAACTCATTCAGACTGCAGCAGCCCGGCTGGTCTTCAACCTATCCAAGTTCTCCCACACTACACAACTTCTCTGCACCGTGCACTGGCTACTCGTGGCTTCTTGAATCTGTTTCAAGCCACGGTACCTGCCTACCGTGCTGCGAATGGCCCATCCTTCATCTAGCACATGGTCAAACCATACATTCCATCCAGTCCACTACGCTCTGCGTCTGCCGCCAAAAGGCTTGCTACTGCCTCACTGCGAAGGGACCCTAGCTGCCACTCAACAAAATCCTGATTGTTTTCTGTCCTGGCTCCACGCAGAAAACCTACACTTCTTCCGTCGCAGACTGAAAACTCATCTGTTCAGACTGCGTCTTGGCCCATGTAAAAAACAAAAACATTTCTTGCAGTAAAAACATGTAGCACTTGAAGCAGTTTGCTTATTTGATCAATTGTATGTACTTGCATGAATCTTGCAATTTTCGGTTGGTTCTTCATGATTGAATGCACTTATTGTAAGTCGCTTTTCATAAAAGCGTAAGCTAAATAAATATAATGTAGCGATAACGTTATCTTACCGACTTGGTTGTGATGTGGTTACTGCACAATTATATGCCAGGTTAGGGCTGGGTGATATGCCTTTAAAATACCATTGCAAATGTCTAACAGAGGTCATTGCATTTAAGAACATGGACATTTAAAGAATGGTATTGGACAGAAACTAGAATCCGGCATAGTTTCTAATTGTGATTAATTAAGACTATAAAACTGGGTATCACGATCATAATCTGATGAAAATACAATAGTATTCAAAGACTATAATTTATATTATTGAATCAATGCCCAGCCCTCCATCAGGTCCTCACGCTTCTTCTGGGCTCAACACAGTGAGAAAGGCAATTTAGCACTTGCCAAGATGAGCAGTGAGAGGGAACATTATGTCATGTGAATAAATGTGTTGCCGCCACTGTCGACACAGAAGAGTAAAAGAGACGTAGAGCGGGGACTTGAACAGAATTTCATGTTTTATTTTATATTTCTTCTTCAATCAAATTGGGAAGAGGGGAAAAAAAGGCTTGATTTATAGAGCAGCACAACCATGAAAAGAGAAGAAGGTAGAGAGGAGAGGAGATAGGGAGGAGGGAGACAACGAGAGGAGGAGAGTAAAAAGAAAACTGCAGGATGCAGCTGTCCACATCCTGCCCTCATGCCAGTTGTGTACACAGGCCTCTAACACAGCACTCTATCCTCCTCCTTTCTTTTAATGTATTTTATTATTCTTTTATTTTACAGATACCTACACATTATATAAAGAGAGAGAGAAAGAGAAAGAGAGGCAGAGAGATAGAGCGAGAGCAAAATAAAGAGACAAAGGGAGGGAGACGATATTTATAATATATAATGATTACCAAAATATATAGCGTCCATTTACAATTAGATAGAATATAATGCTGCATTCAGTGCACAGATGCTGTATGCTATGTATCAATAATATTTATAGTTTGTCCACTCATTTACTTAGAAGGTATTGGGTTTTGGATCAGTCATTCAGTCAAGGCACGCCCCCTCATTCCGAGTTTTAGCCTTGCTTCTTTTGCCAATTTGGAATAAAACACAGCATTCCTGAGTGTCCGTTTCTACATATCCCAGCTCCAGCACTCCAGTGAAATTGAGAGGAAGTAAAGATAAAGAGAGAGAGACACACAGAGATACTGATACAATCACATGATGGACTAGGTATCTGACTGAAAGAACAGGTTAGGTTTTGAGTTCATTTTTCTGTAGATGGCAAATGAATCTCATGAATAACTCAAGCATAATTCAAGAAAACTGGACGAAACACAACACATAGAAAAATCTCTAACCTAATACCTAAACGTAACCATCCCTAACCTAAAAACTAGGGTCCCAGCAGTGCGGTCCAGCCTCCAGTATTGATGGAACATACTGACTGAAAGTACAACACCGCAGTTCACACTCTCTCCAGCAGGCGCCGCAAATATGCAGGTTAACTAATAATGAAATCTATAGCAGAATAAACTATTACTAATTTGAAGCAATTGCACATGGAGCAAAATGACAATTTCTTTAATTTGGACAGAGAAAGGTTTGTGTTAGAGGACCATATGGAATACTCCTCAAGTGGACAGAGTGACTCAGCTGTCATCTTCTGAAAACATTGTAAGCACTTGTTTTCACCTGTGTGGCATGCCACATGGGTGGAGTAACAGCACTGGAAAAACTGATGGAATTTTTTACAATTCTCATTGAGGCTGTAAACATTGCAGTGCTGCTGAATGATTTCCAAAGGTAGAGCTTGAGTGTGGAGGTCAAAGTCAAATTCTGGGCTCAGATATTTAATATTTATTTAATCTAACCCTAACCCATCTCAGCCAAAAACAGGTTATGCATGCAATAGCGTGTGTTTGACCTATGGAGGAGTCATCAAGTGCAAACCAGTCTAGAAGTGGTGTTGGGGTTTGGTTCACCTTAAAAGGTTCATGTTCCAAGTAGTCCGATTTATGTTCATCAAATGACAAAGACTTAACTTCAACTGTATGCAAGTGCACTGTGATTAACGGTACATAGAAAACAACACCTCAAACTCAATGAAAAACAACCGGAAGGAAATATTACAAAAAAGGCAAAATACACTTTATTGAGATAATCAAAGTTATTCTACAGCATATAAAAAGCAATTACACGTGACATTGAATATTCATATACCAAACACACAGTCACACTTTGGTAATCATCGCTCATTAGTGCAGTGGATGTGGAAGTATTACACTAAACAACAACAGGCTTTAAATACAGAGTTGTGATACAGTTACAGATACAGAGAGGGACAGGTGTGTGAACTAAACTGTTGGGCTTTCCAAGGAGTCAAGGCCTCTGAGTTCAAGGCTGAATTGGTTCATGAAAATGTTGTCAGAGAGGAATGGGATGATTCCATCAACACACACCCAATTTTCCAGGTTTCATTTTATAGACATTGACAATTGGATATCCAGGACTTTGATAATTTCCAAAGACTTCTGGACAACACTCTGGCCAAACACTAGCCATCTTCACTCACATCAAGTAAACACAAAGAAAACATGATTAACGGAGCTCTGCACGTGTTGACCTTTAAACTTGGGATTTCAACCAAAAGCTTGCACTGGAGGTCGTGTATGGCAGAACGTTTGACTGAAATAAAATAAATAAATACTGTAGGTTTGCTGTAACATTCCTGGTCATTTCTGTGCCCCAACTGCTACGAAATCTGTGTGCTCGTGAGTTAGACCGTGTGTGTGTGTGTGTGTGTGTGTGTGTGTGTGTGTGTGTGTGTGTCGGTTTGTGTGTGTGTGTGTGTGCGTGCGTGCGTGCGCGTGTCGGTGTGTGTGTGTGTTTGTGTGTGTGTGTGTGTTTGTGCGTGCGTGCGTGCGCGTGTGTGTGTGTGTGTGTTGGTGGGTATGTGTGTGTGTGTGTTTGTGTGGGGGTGTGTGTGTCTGTGTGTGTGTGTGTATGTCTCTGCTTGCGTGCGTGCGTGCGTGCGTGCGTGTGTGTGTGCGTGCGTGCGTGCGTGCGTGCGTGCGTGCGTGCGTGCGTG
>OMKX01090814.1:0-10966 GCA_900302425.1 Brosme brosme
ACTCTCTCTATCTTGCTCTCTCTCACTGTCTGTCTGTCTGTCTGTCTGTCTGTCTGTCTGTCTGTCTGTCTGTCTGTCTGTCTGTATCTATTCTGTTCAAAAGAGCCTCATTGGCATGTTAAATAAACATTTACAGTGCATTTAAAAAATGAAAGAAAAGGAAGAATATTGTCGACTTGGGGAAATATACAAATTTGACTTTTTGTGTTTCTTTGAAACACCACAAGAGGGCAGTGCACACACATAGGCATAATAAAATAAAAAATGAAATGCGTACACATTGACATGTACAACACATCACTCACATGAATCACACTCATCGCTGAGTGTGCTTCATTATGCTCTTCATCCTCCCCTTAAAACCATTGCATCTACTGTCTATGAATTGTCGATCTATCTTTGCTATGGCAGCAAGGACAGATCAAACTGAGTTCAACTGTTAGTATCATCAGTACCATGTCAGTAATTCTGGTGTTCTTCCTTCACAGTGGGACCAACGGTGTCATCAACTCAAAACCCCCAACCAGACACCGTAAGTCTCCTGCTTTTAGTTTCTACACTAACGTCACCGCAGTCAGAACATACTGTGTTGCATGTGTGTTTGAATGTCACATTTGCATGCATGTTAAACACATTTATGCACAAGTACTTTGAGATACAGACGAGACAGACACATACTCACAACAACAATGAATAAATCACCCACCCATCCATCCATCCACCCATCCACCCATCCATCCATCCATCCATCCATCCAGACATCCTTACACATCAAAGGGTAATCAATCAATTAATCAACAATAAGTAGCAGTAGACTGGCTAGGCTAAAGTGTTCCACTCCCCACCAAAAGGTCTTGGTTTGATCCCCCTTGTCCTCAGCCTAACCAGTGGTCTATCCTTGATAATGCTCCAACTCCGACCAGCTCCTTAATGACATGTATCTTAATTTACTTTAAGCTGCTTCGGATAACGGCTGAATGACTAAATAGTGAACAGTCAACAGTCACTCAGTCGACCGCCGACCAATACCCTGTTGTCTCCAGGTGTCTTCGGGCCAGAAGGGGGAGCCAGGGGACCCGGGGCCCGCAGGTCCTCCCGGACCCCCAGGTCGGGGGTCTGACGTGGGGCCTGGCTCTGGTGAGGAAGGGGTCCCGGGACCGAGGGGAACGCAGGGGCCAGCGGGACCTCAAGGCCCGGCTGGAGCACCGGGCAAGGATGGACAAAAAGTAAGAGCCTAGTTGTAGCAGTATGATCTGACCTGTCTGTCTGCTTCTGTCTCTCTGTCTGAGTCTGCCTGTCCGTATCTGTGTCAGTCTGTCTCGACCGCTTCTGTCTTTCTTTTTCTCTGTCTCTGTCTTTACTTTTTTCTGACTGTCTTTCTGACTGTCTGCCACTTATCTTCTCGAGTTTGCCTCTTGAATTAGCTCATCTCATTTACTTATTATGTAAACTTTAATCTTCTGTTTTTATTTTTTTATTTTATGAACACAAGTTTATTATATAAATTAATTTCATTTTCTAGGGTGGTAAAGGTGATGATGGACTCTCGGTAAGTACTGACATTCAGTGTCCTTGTATTGGTTTTACAATCCTTGTAACATTGTTGTTGCTGTTATTTCAACATCTCTAGCATCTATGAATGTCACTCAATACAAATGGGGGTTGTATCTCCTCAAGGGAGCATCCGGGGTGCCAGGATTTCCAGGCGAGCCAGGAGAAAACGGGGTTAAAGGTGACAAGGTACGGAACAGGTTTAACTTCAACCCTTGATACCTGTGATGCTGAAGTGAAGGTTGACGGCGCCATGTGGTTTAAGGGGGTTGGCTGTGGGTTTGTTGGTGATTGGATGAAGAAATGTCCTATCGATGGATCGATGGATCCATCCATAGGAGGGATGGATGGCTAGATAGATGGATAGATGGATAGAAGGATGGATGGATGAATGAATGGATGGGGGACTAGATGGATGGATGGATAGATAGGTAGGTGAATGGCTGGATCAATAGATATGATGGATGGATTAATGGATGGATGGAATGGATGAAACATGTTCGACTGATGAATGAAGATATCGAATGGATGGATTGATAACAAATAGCATGTGGAGTGATGGGATGAACCAATACAGGTTTGACCAATGAACCTAGTAGACAAATGAATGACTAGACGGATGATGCTTGATCGATGACAATCAAAACTGAACCACAAACGTCTAGTTTGACTAGTGTAATGCACCTGTAATGTATATACCACACACTGCATAGTGACTGACATAACCAACAAGTTCTCTGCTTCCTCCTCCATCAGGGTGATCCAGGCTCGGGATTACAGGGGCCCCCAGGCCCCCCTGGGCCCCCGGGCAGAGGGTCCAGACTCCCAGTAAGTCTGCTCAAGCTCATTACCGACTCAAACTGTATGTTGATATGTTAGGGTTCACGGTTCAACTGGTTTCTTAATTTACATGATTAATGGTTATGTCCAGCCGGTTAAGAATGTCAAAATGAACAGGAGTAGGTTGCAGGATAGTCTAGTCGTTAGGGTGTTTGAATCACAGGCGAAAGGTTGTGTGTTTGAACCCCAATGTCCACAGTCTAACCTGTAGCTACCCTTGAGCAAGATGCACAAGGACCGTGCTCAAGGAGCATGGTGTACATGCTCCTTAATCTTAATCTGATTATCAAAGAAAAGTATAAATCACTTTGGAGGAAAGTGACGTACAGAAATGACTGAAATAGTTAATAGTGGTTATACAGTGTATGATGTTGGTGTGGTCAGTTATTCACCTGGTCTTGTTTTTGATTTGTTTTATCAGGAAGGCTTCGGTTCAGGCTTCGATGACTTCGACAGCGACGCAGAGATCATGAGGGTGAGTACTTCAAAGGGCTTGGGAAACTGATGTACACTGACATCGCAAAAGCACAAAAAGTCAAATAAGAAGCACAAAAAAACAATAAAATTCTTAAAATGTATAGTGAAAAAATGATCTTCCGAAAACGTAGTACTAATATAACAGGAAAGTGTTCTCTGCATTGTCTTCATTGGTTGAATATTTCCTGACCTTGTTCCACCCAGGGACCTCCTGGTCACCCTGGTCTCCCAGGAAAACCGGGCCCTCCGGGGCCCCAGTCGGAGGAGTCGTTCCCTGGACCCCCTGGGCTTCCTGGGAGAGAAGGAAAGGATGGAGAGGCTGGTAAACCGGGCATTCCGGTGAGTTCACAACCAGAACCATTTTATCTATTTACACAAGTAGGTGGGGAAGAATAGTAGTGGTGGTAAAGGGGTTTGATTCCCAGATGAAAGGTTCTGGACCCCAATGTCTGCAGTCTACCTGCAGTCTAGGCTTCCTTGCTCATGATGCCCTAACCCCCTACTTGTGCATCGATGACAAATAAAAATAAATCAATGTACAGTATGTAAAAATACATTGTTAAATATTAATAGCGTTTCTACATGAAAATATATTTTCTAGTACATTCCGACATTAAATACATTTCTTTACTTCACTATTTAATATTGTTATTGTTTTTATAGATAAAGCTACTCTTCGTCTACATCCTAACTAGATGCTGAAGATGTTAGCCGTTTTCATGTGTCTTTGATTTCAGATTATTGAGGAGTGGTTAAGTGGGTTTGGGTCTGGTGGTTCTGGGTCTGGTTCTGGGTCTGAGTCTGACCTTGGTTCTGGACAGGTATTATGGTCTGGTCCTATCACATCCAATGGACCTAAAAGGCAGAATTTTCCCCCAAAGTTTTTTAAAATGACACCATGTTGAATTTCTGCCTTTTTGCTTAAGCTTGCTGCGCTATCTAAAGAGGTGCGTGTGTGCGTCTATGTGTGTGTGTGTGTGTGTGTTACATTTAACCAGCAGGATTATGGCTAGCCTATGTTAGCCGAGCTCAGTAAGTTAACAGCGTTTTGGCAGAAACTAATGGAAAAGCTGAAAAACATGGTCAGGCCCTATGGCCACCGCATCCGTGGGGGAAAATGTGTCTTTTCAATGTTTTAATTGTTTGCTAGCTTTTACTAATTATATGAATGAGAGTGTAGAAGCTACCATATACACTGTGGTGTATATGTAGTATTGATACCATTCATTCATTGTGTATATAGCATATATTCACTCATATGTAGTATTCAAAGTGTCCACGTTGAATTAATACAAGCTTTATAATACGTCAAACTTAATAAACCACTAACAAGTACAGATTTGCTGTGAACATAAGTTTAAAGATACTTTATTAATCCCAGATGGTAAATTTTGTCCCTATGTTGGACTAAATATATCTGAGAGGCTGTCAAAAAGTTTGTGTGATGGTTTCCATCCTTAGAAATAATCGTGTCAAATTTCAGCACATTCTTTACCAAGGCGAGTTCGTACCATACAACCCATAATGCAAAGGATACTAGGTGAAAAAAACACCTTGAATAAAAACAGAAGGACATTTTGACCATACCATTTATTTCCAGAGGAACCCGTGTCAGGTAAAAATGAGCCTGTGTCAGGTCAGGACTGAATATCCATGGGAACGTTGAATTTCAAAATGTCCCCGTGAACGTTGCAGGGTGCTGATGGAAAAGATGGCGACCCGGGGCTTGCAGGGACGAAGGGAGACAAGGTGAGCAGTGGAGGCTGTGTTGGTACCATGGCAACAGTATCTATGTGTTCATTCACAATATTCTAGATTGATATATTGACATTGACGTTGCAGTCCTACAGGCTCCTCCCATTTCAATTAGATTGTTCTTTTTTTAAGGTTTTACTATTTGAACTGTTCAAATAGTCAAACGAAAAATGTTAGTCATCAAGTATTTGTTCAAGGCTTCTGTGTTTTTTTTCTTTGGGAACAGGGAGAGACGGGTCTTATTGGGACACCGGGGCCAAAGGTAAGGCCTGATCAATAAACTCCTATAAACCTGATAATGATCATCAATGCTGATTAGGCAAGCATCCATTATGCGCTTATATGCTGCACTAATGCATTGATGTTGCTAGGCCGTCACATGTAGGTGTACCATGCCGTTATGCCTGTTATGCGGTTTTATTATTTATCTATATGATTCTGCTTCTGTCTGACCTTCTCGCTGTATTCCATTTTGTTTCTCTCTCTCCCTCTCTTCTCTTGCTCTCTCTCTCTCTCTCTCTTTCTCTCTTTCTCTATCACTGTCTCTGCCTCTCTCTTTGCATCTCTCTCTCTCTCTATCTCTCTTTCTCTCTCTCAGGGTGACTCTGGTCATGATGGTTTGCCAGGGCCGGATGGACCTGAAGGAAAGCCCGGGCCCAGGGGCCCCCCTGGCCCCCCTGGCCCTCCTGGCGGGGGCTTCACCATGGACCTGGAGGTGCTGTTCCTTTACTGGGCCTTACTTATCTAGCGGCCATCTTGGTCCCATTTTGGTTCCATCTTGGTTCCACCCTGGTTTTCTTGGCCTGCATTCAGGCGTGGGGCAGGTCTGGGGTCCTACCTCGCAGTGCTGAATATGGCCTTTCCGGTTCTGAATGTTAGGATTGTTGGGATTGATGTTTGGTGATGTTTAGCAGTCAATTTATTTGCCATAGATAAATTGTATATTATACAAATGCTAACACAGTGGGGGAAGTATTCTTGTCATGGCTACATGAGTTATGTGTATTATTCGCCCCTTAGCTTTACCAACTGTAGTAAAATAACCTGAGAACGAGCCAGCATATGAATATATACTAATATTGCTTATCATTATTGGTCGATTTTAAACAAATAGACAAATGTCACCGAAAATGTCATATCAAGCACAGCGTACGTAGGACCCCGGGCTGGTCGCAGGCCGGGCAATTTATGTAGAACCAAGATGGCTACTTGGTTGAATAAGGCCTATACCAAGCTACTTAGAATTTTTGAAAATAATAGATTATAAGATGTCTAACTACTCTCAGAAAGTACTTAGTCAGGCACTTAAACTACATTTAACTAGTATGCCGTTAGTTTGTAAAATTGGCTAAGACCATGTTAGCTATTTCTTGCCGCCTACTAACTGAGAGGCCATGACGATCTTACACATTGCGACTTTAATATTGTCTCTGTGGAGCAGCTTGCTAACCAATCGTGTTTCTGTTGGTAGGATCTGGAAGGATCCGGAAAGTCCAGCGGCTTCGGTGCTTTTCTACCCAAAGGTCCTCAGGTAACAGGCGTAACAATAGTACTACTTTAATTAAACACATTATTACTGCTACTGAGTATATTGATTGTGTTCTCACACAGGGACCTCCTGGGATCCCTGGACTTCCAGGACCCATGGTAGGAGAACTAAATATATCTAATATAACATGAATTAATCAATTTATTTATTCATATTTTATTAATTAATGAATGTATTTTTCTTTTATTTTGTTTATCAGGGTAAAGGAGGGTTGGTTGGACTTCCAGGGGACATAGGAGAAAAGGTACATCTCTGTTCTTAAAGATCTACAAAGGAAGATCTGGATCATATTTCTTAGCACTACTTGAACAAGTGTATTTTAGGTAAATACTGGTTCAACCCTTAACAACAATATCGACTATACATCCAAATCTAGCAAATTAGAAGTCAGAAATGAATTTATTGTGTAAAATAAAATTCTCCCTTGACCTGAATCTAAGTATACTTTTTTACCAAATACACCCTTAGTTGGTTAAAAGCTATTGACCTAATTTGAGTGAAATGAGCTCTTGTATTCAGCCAATGGCAGCATGGCTGGACTGGGACAAATCATCGGCCCTGGCAAAATATTTTTGTGCGGGAAGGTATGCGTCTGCGTGCCCCAGAAGGGCCCTGTTGCACCCTGATGTACTTCCACTGTATTAAGCTTACTTACTTTAGAGCACACCAGACTCGGTTCTACAAGGAGGAGCGGCGTTTGTAGATTGGTACCAAAAACTGTTGGTACCAATCTTTTAGAAAAAAACAAACAGCCGGTATTTATCACCAACAGTTAGTTGCTCTTTTTTTGTGCTTTGAAGATTAAGAATAAAACCAATTGGACGATCTACATGTTTTATAGGCCGGTCAGACAAAACATTTTTAAAAGAGAGTTGTGTCGTCGGCCCAAAAGGCACGTCACCCAACGGTAAAGTGCCTGGTATGCCAGATGGCCACCCAGGCCGTTATTGCAGCTATAAAGTAAGTCTGGTGGTAATGTCTTCCTCTGACCTCTAGGGGGAGATAGGGGCACATGGAGCTCCCGGCCAGCCAGGCGCAAATGGACTAAATGGAGATGAGGTCAGTCAATAACACTTATTAGAAAATGATAACTTTACTTTGAGAACTTTTCAAGAAAAACAAGGATAATTCATCAAAAAATGGATGGCTAAATACTAAAAGCATACAGTGATTCAATTTAAGCCAGAGTTTCATACGCCTATAAAAATCTGGATTTACGTAAATGCGATCACATCAACGTTTTGGGTTTGGGTGTGGACCCTGATAACAAAGTATTTTTCAAATATTAGTCTTTTTTTTTTCTCTGACATACAAAATAATCACATATCCATGCGTAGGTGGGGCTTTTATTGTGTATCAAATGTCCAATGCTTGTGTCCGTATATTCAAGTTCACAGACACACTAGAGGAGGAAAATACAGCCAAAAGTTGAACAAAGCTTGCCCTCCCTAATCCCGGGTTTCTTCCACAGGGACAAAAAGGAGACAAAGGAGATGGCGGACAAAAGGTGAAAGCCATTCCTTCTTTGATTGTTGAAGCACATTATATGCACATTGTTCACTAAAGTCATTCCCACATTTATGGATACGCACACAAAAAATGCACACACACACAAGACGAATGAATAGTGGCGCCGTACACAAACACATACTGTTGCTATCACAAGATACAAAAGAACCAAACCCAACCACTGAAATCAGACCGTTTTTCTTCTTCAGGGAGGACCAGGAAGAGATGGACTAAGCTTACCGGGCCCCCCAGGGCCCCCTGGACCTCCTGGACCAATCATAAACCTCCAGGAAGTAAGTGACCTTTCACCTCTCAAACCAGGATGGAACCACGAGACGTGATAAGGGCAGCGTAGGCTAGCAGTGAGAACTGTTGGACCCCCGCTCGAAAGAGATCTGGGTTCAAACCCTAATGTCTGCAGTCCACCTGTAGCAAGATGCCCCCACCTGCTCCTTACTGACCTGAAGCTTTACTCGTCGGAAGTTGCTTTGGATAAAAACATCTAAAGGACTAAATAAATAGTAGAAACATCCCATTAAAGATGGTGTTGCTTTCCATGATGGCTAAAGCAGTCAACACCTGATGAGCATCCAGCAAAGCATTGGACGCTAGGTTGGGCGGTCGGAATACATCCAGCCAACAGATGGGAGTTCAATGCTTTTTACTCATAACACCATGGAAACATGTATTTAGGTGTAGAAATGAAGAAATCCCTTGGTATTTAGACTCTGTTGGTTCTCGAACGTCAAACAATGGCCTTGCTTCGAGAGGTCAAGGGTCAACCGGGTTAAAGTTGGAATTGTTTGAATTTTGAGGTAGGGTAGCCCAGAGTAGCATCAACGCTAGTTTGGGCTTCAACACCCAACGCTATCGGAATACATTGGCAACGCTGTTAACACTGACACTGAACACTCGTTTTCAGTGTCAGAGTGTCAGTACAAACCGAACTAACTAAACTAGCTTGGTAAAACTTGAACTAATACCAAAACTACCTTGAATAATGCATAAAGTCAAAAATAGAATGCCTAAAATCTACATCTGTATCAAAAGCAATAAACATCTGTCATCAACAGTATCAACACCAGTAATAGAAATGTATCGAACTAACTACCGACTCAACTTCCTGTTTCCTGTCCAGCTGATGCTCAACGACACGGACGGAGCGTACAACTTCTCAGGGATGGTGGAGCTTCAGGTAACCTGCTGTTCGGGGCTTCAACCAATCACAGAAGTACATAAACCCAGTTGCTGTTCCTTACAATCGTCATGTTTACCCAAAGTAACAGGGTGGCACGGTGGTCTAATGGTGAGGGTGTTGTACTCCCTGATGAAAGGTTCTGGTTTCGAACCCCAATTCCTACAGTCTACCTGTGGACATCCTTGAACGAGATGCCCTTACCCTCTACCTGCTCCTTCATAACATGTATCTTTAAAAGAGGCACTTTGGACTTTCAGTCGGATTGCCTATGCTAACCGACAAAATATTAAACAACATCATTGTAATGACTGTCATGACACTGTATCTGTCCCCTAGCTCAAAGGAATCCTGGCTGCTTTTGTATTTTCAGCCAAGCCATAGTCACGCCTAACAACATGAATTGACTGAAAGGGTCCCATGAGGTTGAGGCTAAGGTCAGATGAGCGATTATCATAATTTTGATATTCCATATCCCACTCATTATTTACAGGCTCCCAGGGGCCCCAAGGGAGATATTGGATTGCCGGGCGCCAATGGACCAGCGGGTCCCAAGGTAAATATTTCTTTGTTGTTGTGGAGAAATCATTCACATCAGTTCTTCTCTTTCCTCATGCATCGACTCACTGAGTTAGACCGGAGCTAGGCGGCAGCCATTTTGGGCCATTTTCATCATGGCTTCACTTCTCAACTTGTATGCTGACATTGTTCACTTCATATTCCACAACAGTATTACATTAATTTAGTTTATTTAATTTATGATTAAGGAATTCATTTAAGGTGTTTAGCGTACACATGAAGTTATTTTACCCAGTATCTATGTACAATATAGGCCCACCCTTATATATTAGCAGAAGCAGCATTTGTACATAGTTATGTATATATTTGTGTGTATGTGCATGCTTGCGTGTGTCTGTGAAGGGAGAGAAAGGAGAAGCAGGTGTTGTCGTCATGGCCGATGGCTCCCTGATGTCCGACCTTACGGTACCAATCGGACCTCCGGGAATTAAGGTGACGCAATACAACCAATCATAAACCACCATTTATACCGTGCAGTATTGATATAATCTCCACTCATTTTAAACATATACCTTTGGTTAGAATGCTTGTTAGGCTCTATGTGTAATTACAAGAGTAGCCACAAGGCATTCGGTCGCATTTTGAGCCGCAAATTCAAAATAAACAGAAATGATGCGAGTACAACGATTGTTATGATTTCTGTTCATCACCAATAGCTACAAAACCCCAAGCTCTTTAGTCATGTGTTGGTCTGTTTTAAGTGTTTTGTCGTTCGTATCCTGACCTGAGTGTTGTTTTCCTGTCCAGGGAGACAGCGGCTCTCCCGGAGCGCCCGGAGTTACGGTAAGTCCACGGTTGTCATGGTAACCACCCATTTTTCAGTTGTTGTAGCATACAGACTGTAGTCAGGTAAGAGTCTAACTAATACATACCCACTCTCTCTGCCCTCTTCACAGGGGCCACTTGGGCCTCAGGGGCCAAAGGGAGAGTTTGGGTTCCCTGGTCGTCCGGTAAATATGAATGCACTCAAGAAATATGTCTAGGCCTTAATAAAAAGGCATAGACAATAAAATAATAATAAAAATAAAATTCAAGAAATTCAAGAAATAAAGGATTGTTTCGTCATATATCTCCGCACAGTAATTCATCTGTTCGTTTTAAATCGCTGTTCACTTTATGAAAGGGATAATAATCTAAATGTAGATTGCATCTTTCAACTTAAACTTTGTATTGTGACCCAGGGCCGTCCCGGTGTATCCGGCCGTAAAGGAGAGAGCGGGAACGCCCAAAGTCTGCCGGTGAGTCAACAATTCACGGGAGTTCGTAAATAAATATTTCCATTTTCCGCAAATCAATGATCTGTTATTAAAGACGTTCTGAGCTGCTTTCGATGTTTAAACTGGATTGATGTCGTCTCAAAATGGTGGATGAGGTGGACCTCTGATTCTCTTTTTTCTCTTCTTCCTCTTCTTTCTTTCTTTCTCTCCTTCTCTCAGGGACCCCCTGGCCCCCCTGGACTCCCAGGCCGCCCTGGCATGTTCAACTGCCCCAACGGAGTATGTACAAACACA
>OMKX01090829.1:0-10172 GCA_900302425.1 Brosme brosme
GATCATGTTAAAGTTAGGATTAGGATTAGAGATAGTGTTAGGGTTAGGGTGAGAGACAGAATTAGGGTTGGAGATCATGTTAAAGTTAGGGTTATGGTTAGGATTACAGATAGTGTTAGGGTTACCTATTTGAGTTAGGTTTCAGGGTTTGCTTTTTGGTTCTAGGGTTTGGTTTGAGGGTAAGGATTCCTTATTTCGATTCAGTTTTAGGGTTTGCTTTTGGGTTCTAGGGTTTAGTATTAGGGTTAGAGATTGTGATGAAGTCAGGGTTAGAGATAGTGTTAGGGTTAGAGATAGTTTTAGGGTTAGAGATTGTGTTAATGTTAGGGTTATAGATAGTGTTAAGGTTTATATTCAATTTCTGTCTTGAACATCGCATACGTCCACCTGAACAACAACACTGCCATGTTCTACAGACATACCTCATCTTTCTTTATGAGATATTAACCCTCCACTCGCTAGATAGAAGCGTGTAAGGACCTGTCTGGTCTGTGGCGAGGTAAGATTCAGTCTTGTGCCATCTAATGTTACTCATGCTTCTGTTGTTCTTTGCTATGCAGCTGTTCAGACATTTGGTGCAGCGGGAGTTCACAGACGAAGAGACCAAGGGGCTCTCCCGGAAATTCACTGACTGGATCTACGGGCCCATCCACTCCTCGCTGTACGACATGACCTACATCGACACCAGAGAGGAAAACTCGGTCCTGGAGATCATCATCTTTGGGAGTGCCATCGAGGTACGGAGGGAAGGTGTTGAGGTGTTCCCCTAACCGTTTTAAATACTTGGCAGAATCTGGATGAGCCATTGAATATGTTCTCGGAGATTAATCCCCTGTTGTTATTAACAGAACAAGCTCCGCTGGTGCGTTGGTTATCCCAGGGGATTTTTGTACTTAGTTAGTGTTCTGTAATGCTTTTTGTCAGTTTTATTTTGTAATCTTTCATTTCGATGACACAAGGAATTCAATGTGCTTATCCTACCTTCAACATGTAAACATGTTTCCGGCGCTGTTGCTGACTGACCATCGACCTTTGAACTCAGAACCGACAGGAGATGCTGCAGGTGGAGCCTCTACGCAGCCTGCTGGAGCAGAAGTGGAACAGGTTTGCCTCCAAGCTCTTCCTGGTCAACTTCCTGGTGTATCTGGTGTACCTGGGCATCTTCACCACCGTCGCCTTCTACAGGAAGGAAGGGCAGGTGAGACATACATTATGTCACTGATGTGATTGAGCAATGTTCTGTAACCCGTGTGACTCTAAATGTAACATTTACATTTAGTTGTTTGTCTGTCACCCTTATGCAAAGTGACTTTACAAGTGAGCCTGAGAATAATCAGAGCAATCCAATAAAAATATCGGAGTAGCTGCAGAAAAAAACAAGAGCTGCATGACCTAGTTTCTTAAAAAACAACTGAACCAAGTGGCAGACTATCTTTATGAATCAGAGAACGACAATTGTTTAATCAGAGGTAGAACCTCTGATCCACAAAGTACATTCTAAAGTCCTGAGGAACTGCAGTGAAGCTCCCTGACCGTGTCGCTTGCAGCCTCCGTTCCCCGTGGAGAAAACCCCTACGGACTGCTTTCGCTGCATCGGGGAGCTGTTCAGTGTCCTGGGGGCGGCCTACTTCTTCATCAAAGGGGTGAGAGAAGAATATTCCCACAGCCTGGTTCAGTATTCAGTAGGACTGCATTCTGGGAAAGACCAACGTCAACTATCAAACTTATTCACCCCACCCACAGATAGTGGATTTCAAGAGGAAACCTACCACCATCAAATCCATGCATATCGATGGATTCAATGAAATATCCTTGTGAGTATCTGGGAATGAAAAGTTCACAATGCACCAGGTGAAAGCCACATGATGTTGCATTGTTGTAAATGATTATCCATTAGCAGTCATAGAGGTGATAAGGTAGTTTGAGGTTGATGCAGAATTGTGTGTGATTCATGCAGAAGAGACGTGTGGTGGAAGAGGGAAAGGGAGGCAACGTGAGGGTTAGGCTTTCAGATAGCGTTATGGTAAGATAGTGCTATGGTTCGGGTTCAAGTTTAGAGTTAGTGGTTAGGTGTTTAAAGAGTCAGGTCGAAAGAGTGAAGGTTGGGTAAGGGGTAAGACCTAGGGTTGGGTTAGGTTTAGGGTGAGAGTTGGAAGCTAAAGGTTGTGTTAGGGTCTGGGAGGAAATCCAGTGAAAGTCACATTCTTGTTGAAGCGATGGAACAAACAAAGCTCCTGGCATTCTGAAGTCCTGTTCTGCTGGATTGTCTCGTCTAGCTTCCTGCAGGCCTCACTTCTTCTGCTCTGCACGGTCATGTACGCTTGGGGGAGGATGGATTATGTGCGACCCTTGGTGCTCTCTCTGGCCCTGGCCTGGATCAACATCCTCTACTACTCTCGGGGGTCCCAGCGCATGGGCATGTACAACGTCATGATACAACGGGTGAGTTGAATTGATTTTGATTTTGGGTTAAAAAACATGAAACACCCCGGAGGGGGTGAGAACTTGGGCTCGAGGGTTAGGTGTTGTAAACGTATTGCCACAGTGGACCTCAATGGACAACAAGTACTTTAGAAGTGAATGAAATATATGATTGCAACTCATCCCAATTACAAATACACATGAATACAACTTCAGCTGCTGATTAGAGCATTGTAAAATCCAACTACTTCCACATTAGCCTGTACCAAGTGTCCTAGCCACTCTCACACCCTTCTTGGTTCAGCTCTGTTTTACGCACAGTGGGAGGTCACTCCAGTTCCACATTGGTTTCAGGAATACTGACTCCCGCAACATGCTGCTAGATCCAGAACATGAATGTTTTAGAGGGAGGATTCTCTCTATGTTGTCAGAGTGAAGGGGTGTGCTTTCATCTAGGCAGTACCTATGAATAAGAGTCAGACAAATAACCTCAACCTGACTTTAATGTCTATATTATTAATTCTTTGCAGATCATATTAAGCGACATCATTTCCTTTCTATTTGTCTATGTGGTCTTTCTTTTTGGATTTTCTGCCGGTAAGGACATTTTACTTAAATTTTACTGTACACTCACATACTATGCACATTTAATGACATTTAACGTGAAAAAAAGCATCTTGTTAAGTAAATAAATGTCTTATTCTCTCGATAGCGGTGGTGGCCCTCATAGAGGACAATCCCACCGATCAAGGGCGAATCAGTTCCCGGACTTTCGAATGCCGAAAACCGACGTACAACAACATCCGCTTCACGGCCCTGGAGCTGTTCAAATTCACCATCGGCATGGGAGACCTGGAGTTCACGGACCACGTGCAGTACATCGAGGTGTTCTACGTCCTGCTCATCAGCTACATCGTGCTCACCTACATCCTGCTGCTCAACATGCTCATCGCCCTGATGAGTGACACCGTGGAGAGGGTGTCCAGGGAGAGCGAGAGCATCTGGAGACTGCAGGTAGGACAGGTCCTCCAAACAGGTCTCGGTGGGAGGAAAGGTCTCGTTGGAAGAAAGGTCACTTTGTTTCTCTGTGAACCCTGGAATCACCACATGTGCTCTCCAAAGTCTTTGTTGAGTGAAAAAAAATTCCCCAAACTGCTATTCATTCTGAGTGGTATGACATCACCTCAAAGGAAGAGCAACAAAAAAAAAAATAGAATCACCTAGATGGTGTTGATGGTTGATGGTTGATATTTGATGGTTGCGCCTCAAAGTGTTTTAACAACATGATGTTAATGTCCCAACCTAAGTGAACTAACCGTAACGACTTAGCAGCCGCTTTTGTCTAAGGTGTCTTGCAGTGAATCCAGATACATGTCATTATGGAGCAGGTAGGGGTAAGGTTAGGGCAACTTGCTTGAGAGATGCCTACAGGTCGTCTGCAGAACCCCTAACCACCAATGCACTATCATGCCCCAGGCTAGTAGATCCTAACACCACTGACCAGTGTTCCGAGTGAGAGTGTTGACCACGGCTGTGTGTGTTCCCACAGAGGTCTCTCACCATCCTGGACCTGGAGAAAGCACTGCCCCGGTGCCTGAGGAACAGGCTGCAATCCGGCATGATGAAGACACTGTGTTTGCCCAGCGGATGTCGTATGTTCTTCAGGTGAGTCAACACAGCAACGTCATCGGCCGGGATATCTGCCCATCAAAGCACACAGTTGTCTCCGACATATATTTGTATGGGACCATTTTGTGCATTCAAGGACAGGAGAGTGAAGAGACATAGTTAAGTGGGTTAAAGAAGAGAGGGAATGACATGTAGCATCTGTATCAGATGTAAACCTATCTGTTAGGCCTTCGTATAATATCTATATAATGTCAGAACGACACAAGGCACAATGCCTCAGTCAGGGTTTCTTAAAATAATATAATTTCAAGACCCGAAAGAAATTCTGGGTCTGTGGGACCCTACCGCACAAACAAAGAACTCTGATCACACCAGAGTTGGTGATCCGATTTCGTTACAGGGGTTCTGTTCTGTGGCAACTAGGTCGCGACCCAACTTGTGTCCTAAACCATAGCTGGTCTACATGGTTTTTGTGTTAATGGGTTGAGCCACTGAGCCACCCCCACATAGTTTCTTTGGTTAAATCATTGTTTTACATTCCCATTTTTTAGGGTGGAGGAGGTGAACTGGAAAAAATGGCGGTCAAATCTCGGCATCTTGAAGGAGGAAGAGCCAAAGCTCGAGGTGGAACTGGAGCCCTTGTTGATCACCGCCCAACAAAAACGTATGGATTCACGAACACATCTGTGCTTTTAAGCAATTTCAATCAATCAACTCAAAAAAATAACTTGTAGGCTGTGTTCTTCTTCCAGGGCGCATATGGAACATGAGTCCACTGTTCTCCAGGGTTCGTGGCAGAAGATCTGGAAGATCTGAGCCCCAACACACCGTCATCTGACCTCCTCAACCGTCCACTGCTCCTTGAAAGTTTTGCATAACCTTGAAATAATCGTGAAAACTTTCGATTTATTCTGTTAAAAATGGCAGAGTTATGGCCGACTTCTACACAAATATGGTTAGGCAAATGAGCTGCCATTATTCAATCAATCATAAGTCCGCTTCAAAGAACGCCAGAGATCCATAACTTGGTGGGCCCATCAAGGATATCCCCCTTAGGTAATGTGGAAAGTTTTGACAGGGTAAATTTCAAATTACCACAGTTGCAGTAGCTCACCAAGCTATTTTTTATAATGGAAGGCAATGGGAAAAAAACCTGACTTCAACCATTCTGAAGGTGAACAACTAAGAGTTGTCAAAGTTGTTACACGTATAGAAACCGCACATCAGCAGTTCTCCAAATAGTAAAGTACCTCTTTGGCGCCAGAGGGCGCTATAACTCACAATCAAGCAAAAACGATCAGCCCTATTCAATCAATCACAAGTCCGCTTCAAAGTGGCCAAGGGGCTTGAAACTTTGTGTGCTCGCTCATTAGCCTTGCCAGCATAAGCATGTTAGCATGCTCACAGATTATTGCAAACAAGAGGAGTTTGCTCACGCAACCACAGGGTTCTTCAAGAACCACCAACCTTCCAGAACCACACATTTCTTGACCTGTTGGTCTGTGGGATATCTGTTGTTGGACTGTAAGACAAACAAAGGGCCATTTGGTGCTAATACAAATTCCTCAGTTGTTCCATTGATCAATTACTTTAAGAACAATAGGGGGTTAGAGACAGATAATTACCAATAACTACTGTGGGATCTGTGTCAACAAGTTCTCTGTATGATTATAAATAGCAGACTCCTCCATTTCCTGAAAATAATGTCATAAGCAAAGACCAAATCGGCTTCATACCAAATTATCGTACAACAGACCATATATCCACATTAAGCCCCCTCATTGACAATCAAATAAACCAAAACAAAAGCATACTATTCTCCTGCTTTGCAGACTTTAAAAAAGCCTTTGACTCGATTTGGAATGATGGTCTGTTGTTAAAATTAATAGAAAGTGGTGTTGGAGGACAAAACCTATGACATCATAAAGTCCATGTACACAAACAACAAATGTGCAGTTAAGATAGGAAAGAAACACACAGGCTTCTTTCCACAAAGTCCACCGGGGTGTGAGACAGGGGTGCAGCTTGAGTCCAACCCTGTTCAACATTTACATTAACCAATTAGCAAGGACATTAGAACAGTCTGCAGCACCCGGCATAACACTAGTAGAACTCAAATATCTGCTGTTTGCATATGACCTGGTGCTGCTCTCCCCAACCAAAGAAGGCCTACAGCAGTGCCTAGATCTTCTGCCCAGTTTCTCTCAAACCTGGACCCTGACAGTGAACCTTAGTAAAACCAAAATAATGATATTTGAAAAAAGACCCAGCCTCCCCAAATACACATTCCACCTAGACACTGTTACTCTAAAGCAAACAAAAAACGACACCTTCCTCGTCATAAACATGAACACCACCACAGGAAGCCATGAATGACCTGAGAGACAAGGCAAGGAGGGCCTTTTATGCCATAAAAAGAAACACCAAACTAGCCATCCCAATTAAGATCTGGCTCAAAATCTTTGACACAGTTATGGAACCCATGGCGCTCTATGGATGTGAGGTCTGGGGTCCACTCGCTAACCAAGATTTTATAAAATGGGACAAACGTCATATTGAAACTCTACATGCACTATTCTGCAAATCTATCCTAAGAGTCCAAAGAAACACACCAAATAATGCATGCAGAGCAGAATTAGGACGATATCCAATCATTATTAAAATCCAGGAGAGAGCGCTAAAATTGTATAACCACCTTAAGGAAAGTGACAGTAACACACTCCACAACAAGGCCCTCACCCACAGAGAGTTACATCCAGAAAAGTGTCCCCTTAGCCAGCTTGTCCTGGGACCCTGTCCAACACACAACAACCACCGCATCAGGCAAAACCAAATTATAAGAAAACAAAAAGTAAATTATTTGGCACATTGAAAAGAATCCACCAAAAATCGGAGTAAATTGGCATGCTATTTGTCCCTTAACAGAGAATACACAGTTGCAGAATACCTGACAACCATGACTGACTCAAAAATAAGAAAATCTATGACCAGGTACAGTTTCAGTGAACACAGCCTGGCCATCAAGAAGGGACGCCACAGACAGACCTGGCTCCCAAGAGAAGACAGACTGTGCTCCCCCTGCACAAAACCAACTTGAAGCTGAGCTGCACTTCCTAACTTCTTGAGAGTCACACCAAGACATCAGGAACACACACTTTCCACGGATTACACAGGCATGCAAGGACTTTGAAAACACTCCAGATGCTAACAAACTGCCATATCTGTTGGGAGAAATACAACAATGTGCGATAACAGCAGCAAGATTCATCACCTGTTGAGATGAGAGAAGGACCTCACTCCCCATAAACAGACTCATCCAACTGGACTTTAACCTCTAGCACACCTTTGTTAATATGAAACTTCACTTTTTCTGTCTGTTCACAATGATTGCACTATTGCACATATCCTCAACATTGTAAATACGGTGTATGTACAGTGTATCTTTAATTTATCTGTTTATAGGAGATACTGGACTTCTTACAGTATTACACATTTGACTTATTAAATATTTAGTATTTAATATTCTAATATTTGATATGTATATATATTTTGTATTTAACGTTTTATATTTTGATCTCCTAATTTTTCGTCTGCTTTGGCAATGTTAACGTTTGTTTCTCATGCCAATAAATCTTTTTTGAATTGAATTGAATTGAATTGACAGGGGTCTGGCAGGGAGGAGGATGAAAACAGTTTCAGGTCAACAAGTTCCTGCTTGTGGAGAGCAAAGGAGTTCCTGTCATCAAGAAGCATCATTCTTCCGAGGAAGCAATTATGCGTAACGACGCTCAAAAGATAACAGATAACAGAATATATAATCACACTGAGGCATGTCCAACAATGAGGTAGGGTTTAGACCAGCTGCACAATATTTCTAGCACCAATTTAGCATCGGTTTAAAGATCATAGCTATTACACATAGGACTAGGTGTAGTGGTGTGCAGGCCAAAGCAAATGGCCTGCACACATCTACAGATGTTTGGCAGGGAGGGGGATAAAAACAGGATGAGGGGCGAAACATATTTACTGTCTGATCAACTAAAAGTGGGGGTCAGAGACAGGGATCTGGCAGCGACGGGTGTGAGGGCAGGGTAAAGGTGTCATCAACTAACAGTGGGGGTCAGAGACAGGGACCTGGCAGGGAGGGGAAGGAAAACAGAACGAGAACTGTTAAGCAATTAATAAATTCCTCATCATCAGACAAGCTGCTACCTGTATAACAGCAGCACAGCTCCTCTCCTGTGCTCACTCTTTACCTGCACGGCTTCGCTAAGTACAACACAAACGCAGACACCTTGTTCTGCCTCAGAGGTGTGCGGAGTCAACCAATATTTCAAGGGAAGAAGACACTTTGAGCTTCAGAATCCGGACACAATGAGCAAGTCACCGATAGACGGAGACTCGCCCGAACCTGGGTCAGACCAAAATGGGGAACTGGATGAAGTTGATCAGGGGATCAACATGTGGATGTTGTCAATGGGACATGGACAGCTCAAGCCGAAAGACAAGACGGTTAGGAGACCCTCCCCCATGGACACCCCCTTGATTTTGGGCACCATAGGGTACGTCTACCTGTTGTTTACCTGAACCACATATTCTTGTTCACCTGGGCTCACCTGTTCAGCCAAAGCTCTGCCTGAAGAAGCAGTGGGTGTTGCATTAAGGCGAAAGAGACCTGGTCTACTTTAATCACCATCCATCTGAACTGCTAGATGTCAGGTAACCAGGATGAAAAGTTTCAGGTAAACAAGTACCTGCTTGTGGAGAAGGAAGGAGTACCTGTCATCAAGAAGCTGCATCGTTCTTCGGAGGAAGAAATTATAAGTAACAACGCTCAAAAGATAACAGATAACAGAATATATAATCACACTGAGGCATGTCCAACAATGAGCTAGGGTTTAGACCAGCTGCACTTGACAATATTTCTAGCACCAATTTAGCATCGGTTTAAAGATCATAGCTATTACACATAGGACTAGGTGTAGTGGTTAGGATTTGAATCCCAGCCAAAAGGATCTCGGTTCGAATGCCGGCAGTCAACCTCTTGAGCAAGATGTGTTACCTGCTCACAATATGACGTGTGTCTCTGTAAAATATCAAAAAGTGCCTTTTGATGAAGGCGTCTGCTAAACGACTAAACAGTGTCTTGTTGTTGTCCCACATGGCAGAGAGGAGTTCACCACGGTGGACCATGCGTTCAGTGGAGAGTTTAGCCGGAAAAGGTTGTTCGAGGCGGCCTCCAAAGGAGACCCTGGCCCACTAAGGGGCCTGCAGGACTTCCTGCAGCTCCACCACCTGAAGCTCACCAGCCCAGAGTACATAGGCAAGTATGGATGAGGGGCTTGGTAGTTTTGTCCCTATTAACCTGGGTGGTGTTT
This sequence comes from Brosme brosme, assembly GCA_900302425.1. Taxonomy (NCBI): domain Eukaryota; kingdom Metazoa; phylum Chordata; class Actinopteri; order Gadiformes; family Lotidae; genus Brosme; species Brosme brosme. The sequence continues at coordinate 9,429 of OMKX01090829.1, forward strand.
TCTTACTGTGTAGCATTAATTTAGCAGACGCTTCTAGCCAAAGCAACTTACAGGGATGGATGGTGTCATTAAGAAACAGGTAGGGGCATCTTACTCTGGTACAGGGCGACCTCGGACATTTGGGACAGAACCTTTTGAATATCCTGCCCCTGGGCATCCTCAGAGAGGATGTCATATGAAGGATCAGCATGTATAGTGTGTGTATCATGATGATGTTGTTTACCTCTAGATGAAAGCAATGGTAAAACAGCCCTCCTTAAAGCCCTTCTGAACCTGAAGGACGGAAAAAACGACACCATTAAAGTCCTGCTCGACATATCTGAGAAAAGTGGAGATCTGAAGGAGTTTGTCAATGCGGCCTACAACGACGAGCACTTCAACGGTAGGTCACGTTCAGGTCATCTGCTAAAGACCCCAACCAGGGCCCTAAACCTTTAAATGGGTTTGACCCTCGGTGGAAAGAGCAAAGAAACAAAATTAACCAGGTAATCTCAGGTTACGGACTCACTGCGGTGTGTTTGTCATTCTTTTTTAACCTACGAAAAGCCCAACCTTTGGAAGGTTTCAACTTAATCAGTGCCAAACCTACAACATCACAAACAGCCGAAACCGCTTAAATCAGCTGCTCTTAGTCTGAAATGCAAGTGAAACATTGATCTGTACATACAATGACTTTCCTAGAGAAATGGGAGTATACTTCTCTCTAAACTGAACAACATGAAACTTACAGAATGATCTAAGCAA
>OMKX01090835.1:0-10588 GCA_900302425.1 Brosme brosme
ATAAAACAGTATAGAACAGTATAGTATAAAACAATGTAGAACAGTACAGTATAGAACAGTATAGTGTAAAACAACGTAGAACAGTATATTATAAAACAACGTAGAGCAGCATAGTATAAAGCATCTCTGAGGTTTATTACTAACTCTGGAGCCCTGACCCATCATTGTGAATTGTATTCTCGAATGGGATGGCCTTCTTTGTCTACCAGGAGGCTGGGACACTGGTGCACTTTTATTTACAAGGCCATGCTTGGGCTACTGCCCTCCTACATAATTATGTAAAAGTGTTGATTCTTACGGTTTGCGTTCAAATAATCAGTTGTTGCTCTCTGTTCCATTTGCCCGCACAGAATTTAGGAAAAAGGGCTTTCATCTACTCTGCTCCTTCTACATGGAACATGCTGCAAAAAGACTGGAAAATAACGGAACTGATTTCTTTAAATGCTTTTAAATCCAGGCTGAGAGCACTTGAGACGACCTCCTTTACTTGTAACTGTTTTTCATAATTTTAATTGCTGTCTGTATGTTGTAACTGTAACTTTTGCTGCCTCTTGGCCAGGACTCCCTTGAAAAACTGGTTTTTAATCTCAATGGGACTTTCCTGGTTGAGTAAAGGTTAAATAAAATAAATAAAAATAAAATATATATATGTGGCATTTCTAGCATTGCAGGACACATCTTCGTAATCATAATCCTTTAAGACTACAGAACTGACTAAGCTACTGCGATAAGTCACTTGCTTTGTTTAACCATGACTTTCTCATACCACTCAAAGAAGATGAGCAATAATGCTGAATTATTTCTCAGCCCTGTATACAGTAAAATACAAAGCAAACAGCCATATCTTGCCCGATCCAAGGATTACTAAAAACAAACCAAGTTATGTTTGTTGCTCTCCTTTCCTTTAACCTGACTAAAAATAACTAACTAGAGATGAGACAGGACACCCACCTGTCTAAAAAGATATCCGGCAGAGGAGGGTAGGTGCGCATGTCTGGCACCCGCTCGTGCACGATGACCATGACGAAGGAGGTGAACCCGAACACGAACACCACGTACACAGAGCTGAGCACCGTCTTCCAGTACTCGGGGTCCAGGCGACGGGACTGCTGCTTGTACTTCCCGTTGGTGTACTGATGGTACTCCTCGCCGACAGGCGCCGTCTCCGCGCTGTCACACTCCCTGCCGTTGTCCCCGTTGCACAGCCAGTCCAGGCCACCTCCGGGGCCCGTGGGGGAGTGGCCGTCGAAGGGCAGGCCCAGCTCCTCCAGCAGGTCCATGTTCTGCTTCTGGAGCTTGCGAATGGACAGCATCAGCCGCTTGATGTCCCCAAGCACCTTGAGCTCCAGGGGCGGCGAGCGGAGGTCATACTCGCTGAGGCTGAGCAGGCTGGTGCCGTCCAGTCGGTGCCGGTTGCACAGCAGGTCCACGTAGTCACAGAAGCCCTCCTCCTTCAGCCACCGGGCGACATGCTTGGTGGTCCAACGGCGAACGCTAAGCTGGGTCATTTCCTCCACACCGAGAGAGCTAACGGATGAATCAAATGTTCAACACATTAATGATGATAGTAATCTGAAATAAATGTCCAAAAGGGTATTTCAGCCATGTATATATATATATATATATGTATATACTTGCAGACAAAAGGGCTTGAAAAGTCAGAGTAGCACTTGTTTATAGAACATAGGAACAAAGGCAAATATGTGCTGTTGCTTGAGTAAGACGTTTGCACAATCATAGGAGTTTGCACAATGAGATCCACACCCACTATTTATATTCCTAAATTATGTGAAAGGGCAGGGAGGGACCCAAAGAACCTACTAATGCTTGCCAAAGCTACATTCTCCTGTAATTAGGCCTTACTAACTCCAGGGCATAAATATATACCCTCTGTATAATCAAATGATAAGCTATTATAACAATTGATTGTGTGTACTGTGCACAATACGTCCCCCTAATATGCAGACAGAAAATTCTGAATAGAAAGAGATTATCTTGTTACTCTGTTATAAAAACTTCAAAAATATGGACAAATATATGTCTAATTGGAAAAGCTTTTAGTGACATTACGGAAAAGCTATCCAAAAGCTACGGCTAATAAACGTCAAGGTTGAAATAACTCACTTAAAAGGGTCATGAAGTGATAATCCTCAGTGTATCTGACCACATCTCTTCTATTACGTTGGCCATCCAGGCAGCTAAGTGGCTAATGCTTACTAGCTTCAACTACCTAGCAGACATAAGCATGTTTAAGGCGGATAGGTTACTCACTGTAATCTGGTGTAGCACAAGACACCGCGACAGCGTGTTTTGAAAGCTAGCTATATGTCATCTCACACGAATCTGGTGAAAGCGTATCGACATGCACTGTGATAATTATATGTTTGTTGAATGTCATTTCGCCTTGGCTTCAGTGGTTAGCATTACTGTTGACAACACACCGTAACGCCTTAAAGAGCTGCGCAAAATATATTTATTTTATTTTGGCCATACCGTTAGTTGGCAATTGTGACCCCTATTGACTAAATAATGTATTGCACATTTTATGTTAGACCTACCTGTTGAGATTTAATTTCACACATATTATACATTTTGGTTGAGGTTGATGCCTGTGTTGCATATAGGACCCCAAGTCAATCATAATCACAAACACTGAATAGAAAAAAAGCGATAAAGTCGTTTTAATTAAGTTCAATGTCATTATGTATGTCCATTTGTGAAATATATTGTACATAGCCTTTGTTCTATGCTTGTAATAAAGACACAATCAGTTTAAAAATGGACATTTCAAATGTCACATAAAGGTGCAGTCAGAAATTGGGTTACTGTTTTATTTTTAGCCTAAGAACACCTGTTGTTGTCACTGGACCGCTTCACTGAACACTCAGTTGTGAAAACTGACTACAGTAGAGTGGTGGGTTAGCTATTACCGCGTCTCTGTCAGTCATGATCAGTCAACGGGAAGAAAGCGACGTCTCCGCGGGAACTCCACGGGGAACCCCCACGGTGAAGGAGTTGGAGAAAGTTTTGTATGGAGGAAAACGATTTGGCAATAACACGGACGAGGTTTGGCCCAACTTGTTCGTTGGAAATATGTAAGCCTGATAGCATATTGGAATGCCTAATAGTTCAATAGGCGAATGAGTCCCCTTATGTTTTATCCGGGTTTTTTTTATTCAACAATAATGTATCCCAATAGTTTTCGAAATATATTCATGATAGCAGCCTACCTTAATCGTTCACTTTACTACACAGGTCAGTTGCCAATGATCGTTATAGTCTATGGAAACTGGGCATCACGCACGTCCTGAATGCTGCGCATGGGCAGGCGTACTGCCAAGGAAGTAATCAGTTCTATGGATCTACTGTGGATTACCTCGGCGTGCCCGCGGACGACTCTCCCGCCTTTAACCTTTCCCGCTATTTCTTCCCCTGCTCGGACTACATTCAAAGGGCGCTTGACACACCTAGTGGTAAATATTAGCATACACACAACTTTTTTATTATTTTTTCAGAACCGGACTGTATAGGATATACTATTTATATCCATGGGGCAAAGTATAACTTTACTCTAACTGTCATGTTGGTCTTCACCAGCTAGGGTTATTGTACACTGTGCGGTTGGAGTGAGCAGGTCCGCCTCGTTGGTCCTGGCCTACCTGATGATACGCCACCATTACCCGCTCCTGGACGCCATCGATAAGGTCAAAGAACGACGGTGGATTTTCCCCAACAGAGGATTCCTGAAACAGCTGCGTGCTTTGGACATACAGTTAAAAAGAGAGCAGAGAACGAACACGCATGACTGCTGACCTGCCTCGCTTAACATTTTTAATTTCATCGTCATCTGCAACTTTTTCAAGCACTAGAGGAGCGTTGAATGATCCGAAGGATTCTTCATAAATGATGTGGTAGGCCTACATGTTATATGACACAAAAACAACACCATTTAACGTTTGTCTATAACTTAATTCGCATATTACTGGCTAGTGGCTACAGGAGTATATTGTGAGGAAAGAATCTTGGGAGTATAAGTGAGTAAATAAAATCATTGAAGCGGTGTGTAGTCGCAGCCCCTGCAGCGCTCACTGGTAAGACTACACGCCGGGTCAAGGTTTAGCACTAAATAAGGAAGCCGTCCCGTGACAGTCAAAACACACCTGCTCGTGCGGATCACCCTGCGCAGGAGCAGGCAGGCGGGCGGGCGGGCTTTTAATAATAACAATAATAACCCCTTTGGAATAAGGCAGACTCTAGTCTAGTCAGGGGGCGATTTCAATTAAAATGTCCGCCGTGAAAGACAAGAGAAAACAGTACATGACAGTGAAGGATTTGCAAAAAGTTTTGGACTCGTGCAATCTACAGCTACATCAAATAGATGAGGTTTGGCCGAACATCTACATCGGGAATGTGTAAGTAGCAAAGCAATCTACAGGTCTGTTTAACATCAACAATGAAACATCTTACACTCATATGAAAATGTGTGTTGTGCATAAAGTATGCCATATCTAATGTGTGTGTTGTGTGTCAATGATCTCACTCCCTTTCCTTACCCTGCAGACACATAGCCCAGAACAGGACTGCTTTGCAGAAACTAGGTATTACTCATGTGTTGAACGCTGCCCATTCCAAGCGAGGCAGCATTGGGGACCAAAGATTTTATGGCAACGACATCGTGTATTGTGGCATTCCCGCTGATGACTCCACCTACTTTGACATGGACGTTTACTTCAAACCTGCTGCCGATTTCATTCACAAGGCACTGAAATCTCCAGATGGTAAGGCTCCTCAAGGCGCCTGATTCGCAACAATGGATGAATGAGTTATTCCAATTACTGCACAACCGCTGATGGATGCAATGCGTACTCTGTTTAAAACAGCATTAGATGGGGGTCTGACTTCAGGTTATTAGTGCCAACATATGCCTTTTCATTTTTCTTTTAAGTGCAGTTCTTTGAATCGTTGTTTCTTTCCCCATGTCATTTTATAATTCTATAATAAAACCCATTCACCCCAACCCTCGGTGTCCCATGCTGTCATTTCATTTCATGTCATAAGCTCCTGGCAGTACTGGGGTGGAGCTGGCAGCCATCAGGGGTCCTACCTTGCAGAATTCAAGTCTGTCATGAGGTCACCAACACGGTATCTTTTAAAGCATAGCGATCAAGTAAAGGATGTGCACTCGCAGTCAGAGAGACAGAGAGAGAAACAGGAACTGGAAATTAAATGGAATGATTCGTGCACACTCTTTTCAGCTGGCAGCGGGATGGTTGGGAGGGTAGAGAATGAAGGCCTCCAGTTTGAGATGAGGAGCCACGTAGGATAACACTTAAACGGAGACCTCTGGCTAATCCTTTTGCATCTCCCCCCCATCGCTCTCTTTGTCTTCCACTCTCCTCTCTTTAGGCAAGGTTCTGGTGCACTGCATCATGGGACTAAGCCGTTCCTCCACCTTAGTGCTGGCCTACCTCATGATCCACCGCCATGTTCCTCTCCGTCGGGCCCTGAAGAACCTGGTGGAGAAGAGAGCCATCTACCCCAACCGCAACTTCTTGGCTCTGCTGCTGGATCTCGACCTGCAGCTGAAGAGAAAGAAGAGAACGTGCAATATCCTGTAGTCTGAGAAATATCCTGTGTATTGCACTCTTTAGTCAGTGGTCAATGCACACAGGAAACCCACAGCATCTCTTAGTAACCAGGAGTCTGAGTACTACTGTGTGCTATGTTATCTACTGTGAGCACACAGAACAACACCTGGAGATGATGAGACTGCAAGAGGCAACGCTTTGGGGGGAATACTTGGGTCTTGAACCGCCGTTTTCATTTTGTACAATGATCTAGCGTTGATCATCAGTGTTTTGTATCACAACAAAATGGACCAAAACTATTAAGAGGACACTCGACTATTCATTTGTTGTTTGTATTTAATGTACGCTGTGCTCAGATGTTTTTGATAAATCATAAATTGATACAGCTCAGAAGAGGGACCGCTTCCTCTTTAGACTTAATTCAAAAAATACCTTTTTTATTATCCAAGTTAACTGTTGAACTTTTTCCTGGAATAATTGATTGTTTTGGCAGCATGGTTAACATCTGCCTTTCCCACACTATGTAGTCATTCACACAATTCAATTAACTTTATTATTCTTCACTTTCTGTGCAAGTGTCCCGCTCTCGGTTAATCTTTCAGGGAAACAGACGGTGAAGCCGGAATCACTTTGAGACGAGTTTAAGATGTTAACCTAAAAAAAAGGGAAAAAAAGAAAGTAAACGTAGAGGAACTGGGGGAACGCAGATGGCTGAACCATCATACATATGTGCTTACATGTGTGCTATTTATTCATTATGTGTTTATGTTTACGTGCAGTGTATGACGCACAGTATTTCTATTTGTAGTGTATTGATATCAATATACACTCAACAATTTTCGTCCTTGCAAAGGCGAACATGTCCACAAAGACAGTTCTTTGCAGAGCATTCACTTTTTTATGAATGCATCGTGGAACACCCAGAGATACTTTCTAATTCCATTAATTCGACCAACAATAACAAGAACAAACAGAAGAATCACCTCCACATCAACCAAAGAGCAACAGAGCAGTTGATAAAGCCTACTAGTGGTGGACCTGAAAAAAAAAGAAGAAGCATTTTTCTGTTTAGCCTCTCTGTGGTAACCGTGGGCACTTTCCCAATACGAAGCATCTTTAATTACACAGAAGTGGAGCAGAAAGGACAGGCTAGCCTCGGGGTACGGGAAGGCTATGAAAGCTGCAGCGCAACATGTGCACCCAGGGAAATCAGTTCTCCGGCCTCCTAACTGTGGGAGGGAAGGGGAAGGCTGGTGCTTATAGATCAATGAGGAGCGCGGAGAGCAGCCCGCGGTGCACCGCGCTCCACGTGTTGCTCCTCTGCTGCAGCCCCGATGCGCTTCACCTAGCCTCTTCAACTCATCAAAGGTAGTACACAACTTGCAAGCAAAACTTGGGAAGTGTGTGAAGATGTATAGGTTTTCTCTCTCTGGCGTACGTGGGAAGCAAAGGAGGGTACACACACACACACACACACACATATGTGTACACGAGTCTCTGTTCAAAAGGCTTTCCAGAAGAGCCGGCGAGGGGGGATGAAGCCATCGGGATGGTGTGGATGTAGCTCCATATGCCAAGGCAGCTTTACCAAAGGTCAGTGAAACAGATTTGGTCTCAATGATTCATCCCTATGGAGGATGTGACAATAAGTCTCCGAAACCCCTGCTCCTGTACAGCACCTGAGGGAGGGGGGGGGCTGCCACCGCTTTCTTTACAGTGACAATGCAATGCACACACCGGCGATGTAAACGCTCTCGGCCTACGGATAACTCCGCTTCCTTGAGCGAATGCAAATGTATACAGTATGCATAATGAAAGCCTTCAACACCCCGTGTATATCGTAGATGCACAGGTTGGTCTTGCCAGCAGGAAGTAAAGAATGGAGCTTTATGAGACAATACATTTATTTTTTTCCGTTTCCTATGCCCTGGAAAGAGATGTACTTAGCAAGATATACCGCATATAGGGCCCATGCTATGCTGTATACATGTATATACATTTCTAGTGTATATGTGTGTGTGTGTGTGAGAGAGAGAGAGAGAGCGAGAGAGAGAGTGCCTGTGTATGTATGTGGTCAAAAAATACACAGCATAGAAACAGAAAACGGGATGTATCTCGTTTTTTTCATTTGAGTCATGCTCCATTGGTTCATTTCCGTGAGTCACTTAGGATAGACTTGGGTGGAAACATGTCCGAGCATTGTCAAAACACATTAAAATATACTGTTTCAAGATCTTACCACACAGTCATTCTAACCACTAACGTGCCCAAATTGTAGACGGATGAAGTCATTTCCCACAATATCCAATCGCCTCATGCTGAGTGTAACCCAATGTGTGTTGTGAGGGTCGAGACACGTCAGGTATGTGGGCACATTCCTGGCCCCTCCGTTGATGATGACATCCCCCTGGGGATGTGCAGTTCTTGTGCTTTTTAAAGCACGGTGCTGTCACTAGGTCCGAGGGACTGAATTGGAATACCCACATGCACAATTCCACATGCAACGCTTTTGGAACGGCGGGGTGTGGAACCGGGGATAGGCGGTGAGTGACCACAGAGATGCCCAGGGGCCTCAGCTGTGCGGCCGGCCCCGGGGGCTTCGGGACCAACGGGAGGTACGAGACACCCCCGGCTTCCGAGCTGCAGAGGCTGATGTGGACCAAGAACGCGACCAGTGGCCATCTGGACCAGGTCCAACCCAGGATCTACGTTGGAGACATGTGAGTCCCGTGCACAACGGCAGTCAACTCTTCTGTGTGTGTTTGTCATCTTGAACTGCGGCTGTAGAAGTGGCATACCTTTCCGGTTTAGCCGCATGGCTACACGTCAGGCATTCACAACATAGGGATTCCTTTCATATCTCAACAAGAAGGTGAGGACCCACGTGCCTCACAAAACACATAACTCTCTTTTACCCAAAGGCACTTACAGTGAATATATATTTAATCAATGAGCAGGTAGAGGCTAGCCATCTTGCTCAAGTGTGCCTACAAGTAGCAGGCAGCCATTGGGAAATCAAAACCCTGGGAGTGGAACACTCTCGTCTCTCTGAAATCAGCAGATGACTCTGATCTCCTTTTCCATTAGGCACGCAGCAAAGGACAAGAGAACTCTCCTCGCCCACCGCATCACCCACGTGCTCAACGCCGCCGACGGGAAGTTCAACGTGAACACAGGGGCCAGATTCTACCGGGACACCAAAATCACTTACCATGGAGTGGCGGCTTTCGACATGCCATCCTTCAACATGAGCCCCTTCTTCACCCCGGCGGCCAACTTCATCAGGAACGCCCTGAGCTCGCCCACAGGTGGGGAACCTCTCTGTTTAGCCTTGTCCTCAGCAGTCCTCTCCATGCCCCGTCGTTTGTCGGAACAGTAATGTAGCAAAGACAAATCTGCCTGTTAGGAGATCCCGGAAAACATGTGTCAGTCAGCTCCCATTACTCCTGCCCTGTGTTGTTATTAGTCATTAAAATGCAAATCCAGCACGGGAACAATGTATCAAGCTAATATCTGCCTCCCGCCCTGCCAACCCTCCCAGGGTAATCTCCTCATAAGCTAAGACCGTGGGACAGAGAAATTGGTTTTAAATGGATTGCCCTGGTAATTTGTAAGCAACACTTCCATTGGACATGGAAATTACACAATTACGATTGTGGCCTTCCGCTGCTCCCGTTATGCAAAGCGAAGGCAGTATCTGACATGGGGGTAATAAAGTGAGCTACATCCCTCCGCTCCCCCACATCCAGTCTGCCCACCCCGCACACACACACCCCCCCACATGCCGGCTGGCCGGGCGCCGTGGTGTGTGGCGGCCTATACAGTAATCCCCTGGCAGAAATACACAACCACCAAGACAGTTCAATTACGCGGTCCTCTGGGCTCTAATCCTCGGGGCGTGATAAAGGAATTGAGGATTAGCATGTGTAGAAACATTTGCAGGGACGCCGTTGAAAACTTTGACTTTGAGCAGTTAGAAGCATTCGCTCGTCTGCGATGTGAATTTCTTTCGGGGTCTGCGAATAGGAGTAAAGAGATGTTGGAATGAAATAATGATAACAGCAATATTATACAAGAGCCATCTGGGGTTGTTTGTGTAACCTACTGGGAAGAAACGAGAGGTTGAACCCTTATTGGTCTAGAGTTTAGATTTTAAGAGGAAAAAAAGATGGAAAACAACAAACCATGCTGTTTTTAGTTTTTGAACACCAAGTGCAACCATATGCATATGGGGATATTCTCAAGGTTGCAATTTTCTCAAGGGCCCCATCTTCTATAAAAACATAATTTTCTATATAAACTGGATATACGCTGGATGTATCCTGCAGACGAGCAATGTTATGGGAATCAACGCCGTATTTCATTAAAAAGTTTGAATAATAAACACAACACAACACAAAGCAACAACCATGATGAAAGTGAAAGTAAACACCATGTGTGTTTTGATTGGCCGTCAGCTAAGGTGCTTGTCCACTGCGTGATGGGCCAGAGCCGCTCGTCCACCTTGGTCCTGGCCTACCTGATGATCCACCAGAACCTGACGCTGGCCGACGCCATCAGAGCCGTCAGCGCCGGCAGGAACATCAGCCCCAACGCCGGCTTCCTGGAGCAGCTCAGAGAGCTGGACAGAGAGCTCAACACCCGCAGAGCCTGGAGCTGAGAAAAATATATATTCATATTATATTCATACTCAAGATAAAGAGTAGGCCTACGTATAGAGTACGAATCTAATATTAATATTAATATATAAATATATATATATATTCATATTATATTCATACTCAAGATAGAGAGTAGGCCTACGTATAGAGTACGAATCTAATATTAATATTTATATATAAATATATAAATATCATATTATATTCATACTCAAGATGGTGAGGCATTTATTGCCTCACCATTATGATTATAGTATGATACTACTATATTAAAGTATGATTAAATATGAATATACATATAAAATTGAAAGTATGATGTACAGTGAGTTATTCAGAATAATC
>OMKX01090844.1:0-10000 GCA_900302425.1 Brosme brosme
TGTTTCTGCACCCAAACTGGTGGTTGAGTTCTAAAGATATATATAATCTATAATCTATACATAATCCTTGTGCGCCGCTCCCAAACGTTCAACAGAGACTTCAACAACAGCTCCGGGCATGGCAAATGAATGCAAATGAAGAGGCTCACTTTGGCACACACACGTTTACAGAAAGGCAGGAAGTATTGTAGACTACGGTGAAAAGCACAGGTTGGACCGGTTTCATAATTGAAATGTTGAAACAGTTGTAATCCCGAAACATGTTTTACTATAAATATTGCCAGTCCATTTAAAAAAAAAGAAAAAAAAAGCTGTGCACGTACTGTAATGACAAAAACATTTTTATAGAATTTCTGACGTAACAAACTCCTCACACAAACTGCGGAATATTCAGTTGCATGTTCCAACTTCCTGTCACCGTCGATGAAAGTCCCTAACAACGGACGATCCACACAGTATGAGGCTCCCTGTGGTCTGTAATGACCGTAATGGTCGTGCACTGACCGGTGTGTGAGGTGGGCGTGAGGGGCGTGGGGGGTGCTCCTGCTTCCTGTGTGCCCCGGGGCCTCCCGGGAGCAGCGGGGATCCCTCGGGCCCCGGGGGTCCTCCCGTGCCTCAGCCGGTCCTCTCGGTCACGCCGCTCTCGCTCCGCCTCCTCCGCAGCGCGATTGGCTCCCTGAGCACATGGCGAGAAGGGTTTGAGAGAAGATACTTTCAAAAGAAGAACAGGATTTGTGCGATATTCATTGTGAAAATGCATACGAGACATTACTAAGTTGTGAATACCTCTATTCTGACAGGTGGATATTACCATAATTGCACCCAGATAAATCACACACGGCATGCTATTTATACTCACAAACTTGAGCATGTTCCAGTCAAACACATAGTCGTAGGAGAAGCCCTGTCGGTGGAACAGGTTCCTGAACAGCTGCCGCAGGTACGAGTAGTCTGGCTTGTCGTCAAAACGCAGGGAGCGACAGAAGTTCAGGTAGGTGGCAAACTCGGCTGAAAGAAGAAAACAGAAATTAGGCCAAAGCCAAAATTGAGGACTCAATTTTACGGTCGTTAAATGTGATCTTTATGAAAGACAGTTCCTTCAGGGCCAGACACCATTGTATCAACATGGGATGAGTCAGAAATTGCACTCACAGGGGTATCCTTTGCACAGAATCTCGATGGGCGTGGACATCTTCTTTTCGCTGATGCGTTCGTACTTCTGCCTCTTGGTGGCGGCCTTGAGGCCCTGCCAGGGCAGAGAGCCCAGGTTGAAGTACATGAGGACGTAGCCCAGGGACTCCAGGTCGTCACGACGGGACTGCTCTGTAGGGACGCAGCAAACAGGAGAATGTAAATATACATAACTCATCATATCATCAACAACGATCCTATTCAGGTGTATGAAAATTTTGACATAACACTTCATTAAATTCTTCCACGGCAACAAAAAGGACCACACATAATGTAATTTCCCACTCAAGTGTCCAGAGAGTGCTAAAAGCTGCTCTACCTATCCCCAGATGTGTGTTGATGGAGGCGTAGCGGGCGGTGCCGGTCAGGTTCTTGTTCTCGCGGTAGGGGATGTGCTGGTGCGTGCGGGCGTCGCGGTACTTCTTGGCCAGGCCAAAGTCGATGATGTACACCAGGTTGCCCTTCTTTCCCAGGCCCATCAGGAAGTTGTCGGGCTTCACATCCCTATGGATGAAGTTCTTGGAGTGGATGTACTCGATCCTGCTGATCTGTAGTGGCGACAGAGAGAGGCAGAGAAGTAAGGCGTCAGGGTTCATTGTACAAGCAAGTCCCTACAGGGGAATGCTCGGCTAAAGAGGATTGCTTCACACACGTGTTGTGAAGCAATAGGTCTGAAACAGTAACTATCTGACAAAAAAACACGGCCAATTTGGACCATTAACGACCATTCATTTTTCAGAATCAGACCAATGATGTAAAAATTGGTCCCAGTCTTTCTCAGAAACAGTTGATTCCCTAGACTTAATGTTGCACACGTGAAGCAGTACTCTCCTTTATTAGAAAATAGTTAACATAATACACAGGAAGACCATATAGCTATACTTAATGAAATACAACACCATAATAAGTCGGAATTTGTATCCAAAATGTGTCAAGATCCATTCTGAGCCAAATAAAACAGCATTTCTACCACACCCAAAGACTGGCTTGCTAGTTTCTTTCTACTTTCGATTTAATAAAACCATCACTGAAAAAAAAAACATCACCATACACAAATGGAAGATGCCTTGCCTCTATCAGTCTATATTCATTTCTAATTTATCATCAAGGAAGTACTATAATGGCTGTACTGTGCCCTTTGACCTTATTTTGATGGTGTTCATTTGCCATTTTATGACACCCACATGACGCCTATCGCTCTCCTCCGCATCCAGGGAAAAGGACCTCACTCTGGGGTGTCCCTCGAGCTGGTTTCCTTTCCCCACTGGGGATCATGAGCGCTGTGAACTAGACAGCAGTTAACGGGAGGTGATCTTTTAGTAAGTCCCTACCATCTGGTCAGCCAGCAACAGGACCGTCTTGAGGCTGAACTTGCGGGAGCAGAAGTTGAACAGGTCCTCCAGACTGGGCCCCAGCAGCTCCATCACCATCACGTTGTAGTCGCCCTCTGCTCCGCACCACTTTATTATTGGGATGCCCACTGCAGGTGGATGGAGAGGAAAGGGGGTAAGGTTCAATGGCGCAGAGCGGAGTTCCATTTATTAGGTTATCTATATCAAGCCTCAGTCAGTAATGCTGTGCTCATCGTTATTCTGCACTGAATCCCTTAATAATTATTGTATTTAAACCACAGGCTATGAATCACCTTCTAAGATAGGGGATTATCAGCGGTGTTGATGGTTGACATAGCGTAGCAGTATACAGAAGAGTTATGCATTGTGAAGCACATTGTACAGGAGAGTTATGCATTGTGATGGGAAAAGAAGTGTGGGGAAGTGTGTTTGTGACGCGACGGCTCACCTCCTCCTTGCATCATCTTGTAGATCTTGCTCTCGATATGGAGCTGGGGGTGCTTGGTTTTCACACATTCTAGCTTGATGGCAACCTCCTCACCCACGGAAATATCAGTGCCTGGGCGCGGAGACAAAGGACAGGACACATGGTATCATTAGTGCTACAGCAGACAACAGGACCAGGACTGCACATGTCATATCCAATGAAAACGGAAAATATGACGGTAACTATACTATTCAAGGTAGTTGGGCTTCATACATGTCGAGACTAGTAGAGGCACATGCTTCCTAAATAAATGTGAAATTAATCATATTATCAGCCAAGAGATAGACCCACATTCTCTACTAAATTACAGCACTTATGGAAGGTTGCGTGGCTGAACATGTCAAGGCATATCCCGGCACAACAGCAAGAAAACAATGCAGGAGGCTGACTAATAACAAATACTGTACAGGCTTCCTGGAAGATTGGCCTCTACAAGCTAGTTCCCCAAAAAAGTAGCAAAACCCGACAGACAACTTAGCATGACAACCCAATGTGGGGAAATGAAGCCATGAACCAATCATTCATTCGAAAACGATGTTCTCCAAAGAAAAAGAAAAACGCAACAAAAAAAAAGAAATTCAGACCATAATAGTCTGGCTTTGAAAAAAACAACTTAATTTTTTTTTTAAATACTAAAAGTATTTACTTTTTGTGATCAAAAAATGTATACACACATAAGCCTATATAAAGACCACGACCAGCAGCCCTGGCTTACAGGGGACCCTGATCACAGATCCGTCAATAGTAGGATAAAGTAACTTCCTGTTCCTGAATCCATTGTATTCATGTCTGTCACAGCCCCAGCATGGTCCATCTATATTTACTTGATTTGTTGTGTCCATACTGGTGCACTGCTATACCTAAATCAAATAGACGCATTATTCATGTTATGAGCTACGCTTGGGTGTTTTTCGAGAGAAGATACACACAACACAAAGTCTGCTGTCTTCTGAGGGCAGGAAAGCCACCAGTGGCAATATTTACTGATCAGGGTCCTGACTCTCCACACCCCTGTGTGCAATCACTCAACACGCGGAGACATATGCGTGCGTGTGGTTTCATAAACCCAACCGCAATAAGAAAAAAAGGGGAACTATCAAGGTTCAAGCTGTCAATAGCCCTGACACAAACACAGATACACTGACAGAAGAGTGGAACCTAAGCTCTCCCAATGAGAAGGACACGAAACAAAAAACACATCACATAACAATGCTCCATTCTACTTGTAATTGCTGTTGGTTTAGTACTAATTTTGTTGTTCGATGGTTTTATAACTTAGCCCAACAGACTTTCGTACGATATCGATGTAATGCTTCTTTTTGTTGCACTTTTTGTGTTATAGCATGTTGTTAACATGTACAAAAGAACATAAGCGGCCTACTTTACAGGAGGACACAGATGTAAGATAGCCTGTTTGAGTCTCAGAGTTACACAACACATGCTGTAATTCAGTCAGGAATCTCAATAAAAAGTAAGCATGTTGGACTAGCACAGTAGGGTGGAGTTACTGGCCTGTATCGAAAAACAAATGTCTACAATGACAAAAGCTCAGCAGACTCCAAGCAGACGCCATAGACAAACACAAATGTTTTGGAAACACAGTTCTATAAGTCACCTTACATAAGGGAGGGAAACACAGCTGCACGTTCAGTTTAAGGGTCCTGTCCCCAATGTAGGTCTGCTTGCTTTGTTTGTTTTGTCAGCTGGTCTACTTTAATACCCAAAGACAGGGACAATGCTCTAGGTTTCCCAAAAAACAACAACACACAATATATTTTGCTGGGTCAACATTTGAAAAAATACAACTGAAACACAAACATGACAGTTATTACCAAGGGTGATGTCGTTGATGAAAACAATGCGTTCCTTCTATTCACCCACTGGTTAGTTCGCATTAGGTCGTGCAAGCCTTGAAGGGTCAGTTTATATTTAACGTAACGTTACACTTCAGTAAATTGTCAATGTGGCAACACAGTCTTGTACAGATAACTATAGTGCACATGGCGTATAGGTCTTCATATCATGTGAATGGTGATGATGAATGTGGAAAGGTAATGCGTACAATAGATGACAGACAACACTATATAACTGAATGTAAACATTGGTTGACTACATTCATAATTAGTACTATATTTGAATATGTTCATTTTAACGTCGCTGTGAGGACTTCATGAACCGGACAAACTAGTCTGCAGACTATTTGTTTGAGCAAACACTCAGATGATAGCTTAATCGCATTCAACGGATTAACAGTGGTAATCTTGCACAAGTGAGGTGCTCCAAAAAAACTATTAAAAATAAAATGATTTGGCTGCAATTGCCGGAGAACCGGACAGATCTGCTTGGCTTGCTTGCTCATGTTTTCTGCTGCCCTTCAGCACCGGAATTAGATGACAGATGGCAGGGAGCTGCAAGCAAACACTGTAGGACTGGATCTGCCTGTACGGGGTTAGGTATTCTTGACGATTCAAATCCATCTACTTAGCATGGTCAAGCAAGAACTAGCCAGCCTCATCTACAAAACGAAAAACGAGCTGCCGATCATGAACAGTTCCTTAAACCCTCAGTTTGTAAACAGGGGGTAACCTGTAAGACATAGTGACAACACATAATAGTATAGGCCGTTGACGAAGGGATATATGTCCTATGATACATGCACCATAGTAGGACACATCCGAGGTGGATACATGGGTGTTTTTCTGGAGATAAATGGAGAGGGGACTAGATTAGGAGGACTAGGATAGGATGGGTGATGACTAGTTACGGAATGGGTTAGGACTGGGTGAGGAGGACTAGGTTATGACGGGATTAGGACCAGGCTAGGACTAGGTTACTAGCTTGCCTGACCTAACCTCCTTCGTGTGGTTTTCAACCAACATTAACGTTTCGTCAACTAAAGCAGCCAAGTATGAACATTGACCAAACTTGATTTGCATAGCAAGTGCCAATACGAATGATCATAACAATCGACTTATCCATCGGGAAAATACCGAGTTAATGTTGAATTTTACTCACCCAAATAAATGTCTCCAAAGGATCCGCTTCCGATTTTTCTACCCAGTCTGTATCGGTTTCCTACTCTCAACTCCATTTTGATGTAGACTTTTTTCGTCAATAGCTTCGATTTTTCCTTGTAAATTAATGATATTTCGTAAAGAATCAACTATATACTCTGTTACCTCGGCAAATATTTCACCTTACTGAATTGGGTTACAACCAACCCCTTTATTCACACTCCCCCTTCTCTTCAGATCCTAGTCTCAGTCTCTTCTGTGGCAGTCCAACTTTCACCATTCCGTTTTAACGGTTTAAATCCTTAAACCATCACAATATCGATATTTCCAGAAAGCCTTGAATGTGAAGTTTATGATCTGGATATTTTCAATATCATTTCCCCCTGTTTTAAGGCAGGATGGGGACGGATTTGGCGAATAGGTAGACTCCAAATATCGTCCGATTCTTTACATAGGATGTTGCTCCACAGTGATAACTGTCATATGCTTCTGACGTCACTTCCCCTAGCAACTATATGCAAACAAGAGAGAGAGAGAGGGAGCGATAGAGAGCTAAGTGTATATAATATAAAAAGAGCCATGTGCAAATACAGTTTTTATACATATGCTGTTGCGTTGTACAGATGTTACTGTACAGCCGATTATTAAACAGAAATGGGAAGTGCGTTGTAGTTTACAAACGGTGCGTTTTGCAAATAGAGCATCCAAAGTGTTTACAATTTTCAATTCAGCATATTTTGGCAGTTTATAACTACGACATTCTGCATTTATTTTTTGTGTTAATATACATGTGGAATCTAAAAATGATTTGCTGAAGTTCCAGGTTGTTTCAAAAATGAAGAAGAAAATGGCCAGCATGAGTCACAACCTTGCATTGAATGGGTCATTCAACAAAACATCAACTATGAGTTTAAAACGTATTCATTAAAATGATTAATTATTATTAAAAAATAATAATTAATTAATATTAACTCCTCGAATAGTGTGTTCGCCCACAAGATAAAGAGGTGGATAATCAAGATAACGCCCAACCACGCCCATTAGTGTAAATCGCTCTCACGATTTTTGTGATTGGTCACATACGGACCAATCGTTAAAGCGTTTTGGCCGCTCACATGGCAGCCTGTTGTTGTTTAGATTGGGTAATCCTCAGCGCACGTGTACCACAATGCTCCTCACCGAGGTAGGAGGAGCTTTGTGCAAAACACATGAAAATAAGGGCTTTGTGTTGTCAACAAAACTAAAAGTGCACGGTGAAAGCACAGTAGTAGGGATATAGTATAGTAGTATGGTCCAAGACATCTATTGCAGACTAATGACAAACGCGAGATGCATCTACGCCCTCTATACAACATTAGTATCCTATTCTCAGCGTGTCCTCATCTGGCCAGGCATGCGCAATGTGTTCATCTTTTTATTTTTACTAGAAATGTGACTTTCCGAAAACAAAACAATAATACTATTTAAAAACAAAACGCTTATAGCGACATTAATTATAATAAAGTCATGCGGTTAATATTTCTCGCACACAAAGGTCAACTTTCCTTAACTGTAGTTTACAACATGTCAGACCTTTCAACAGTAAGAAATTATTCAGCAAAGTATTTTGCGTTGCCTATAGGCTATATCGATAAAGTATCAGAGATTGGTGACATTTGAGTAGGTCAGGCCTACATGACATAATGTCCCTGCTCAGTCCACTAAGCACGGGTGCCATTAGTGTGAATCCATCATTTCACACACCTCGGTCAACAACACGCAACATATCACCCAACAAAATGAGATCTACAAATTTTGATCACAACATTTGTGGCTTTTTAGTGTTCCAAACTCAGATATTATTTTAGCCAAGCTCTTGGTGGTTTAAACTATAAGGAGCAATGGGGACATCTAGAGGAAGAAAACAAGTACTCCCATATGTGCCCAAAATAAGATAAAATATGAATACTATCAATCCCTCCGGCCAAAGGTGAATTCACATGTCACAGCAAGGACACATAAATATTGTAATAAAAAGCAGAAAAGAGAATTTCTATTTAGTTTTATACTTTGTCATTCACACTGAATCACTGAAAGTAAGATAAGATAAAATAGGACTTTATTGATCCCAGAAAGAAGCCAGGGTAAAGGTACATCCTCACTTATGTACACAAGACAAAAATAGTATTCAAAGGGTTGTGAGTACTAAAAATCATATGAGCTAACCTTCAATCCGTGAGGACATTAACACAAAGAAGCCCATGCAGTAATAACCAAGGCCAAAGTCATCCTGGGAACAGAGTACTTCTGTCTGTTGCCACCTGGAAGTCCAAACCCGGACCTGTAGATCCAATAAAAGTAAAATCAGGAGATGAACGATGACTGTGGATATTAGAATTAGGGTGAGGAACTATAGAATCCTAAATTTGTTAATGCTTGAACAATTTGACCGTTATGTCACGAACTATTTGTATAAATACTGTGTAGGCTATACTATTTTATTATTCTATTTCTTTAACTGCTTTCACTATACAGTTTGTGTTTTATTGTCTGAGTTGTGATCAATGTGATGTGTTGTGTTTGGGGTTTGGCCGGTTGACACTGTGTATGAGATGAGTATTAGGTTTATATGCACAGTTACAAATGGCAATACAGAAACCATGACCTAATATGCATGATGTTAACCAAGACCACAGCTCAAGTCATTTTCACTGAAAGAGGCCCTCGGTATAAGAGGCTAGGAGAAATGTTCCTCTGTCTGTCTGCCTGTCGTTGTCTGTAAGCTGCTTAGAAACTATCAAAATGAACTAAAAATAAAATAAATAAAGACATAGGACTACATTCATTCTGGGTCTATTGTCGCCCATACTTACCTACCGATGTAGGATGATGTGTGATTAATGAGTCACTATAGACAACAGAACATCTTTATCTCATATGCACATTGTCAGAGACTGGTGGGTGCAGCGAGGATGAGGCATTCTGTGAACGCTTCTCTTCCACCAGTATCGCAGACGCTTGACGGCACTTGACGAGCTTCACAATGAATGGAGACATCATACGGTACTGGAAAACAGCAAGCCATGTCATCATTATTAAAACAATGTGCCATGTTATCATTATTAAAACACTCTGGTGGTAACCTTAGGCAAAGTGATTATTAGGACACCGGGATGGGAAATGTACAAGAGTCAAAACAGTCCTGGGACGAGTGACTTCCGTTTGGGAGTTGTTTGTTGATTTTGTTTCTAAGAGACAGTTGGAATGCTGATATGCCGCCACAGCTGAGACAGATCTCACGCACACAAAAACAAGTTCAAAACCGCTCATCTTATCCTGTTTCTGTCTCACTTAGTACATTTTTTCCCCCTGCTGCACTCCTCCAACCACCCTTCAGCAAGCTGGCATTCTCTTTGTCTCTTCCCCCCCTAGTTTATCTCTTTCAGGCCCTCATTCTATCTCTCTCTCCCACTCTCTCTCTCATACTCCCTTAGTACGCTTCCCCTCTCCTGTCGACCCCGCCTCCTTGTTTTGCTTCATCTCCTCCTCCTCCTCCTCCTCCCTCCCTTTCCTCCTCCGCTTGTTTGGAGGATCGACGGCTCCCGGTGTAGACCCGCACTGAGGAGCAGACAGGAGGAGCTGTAACCGTGACCCACACAAGAGCTACAGCAGCAGGACCAGAGGAGTGACCCACAGAAAACAATCAGCTCCATTCATCCCCGTTTGAATCCAGTCGAGACTAGAGCTGAACACACTGGGGCTGCTCCTCATGGACGGACCGTTCCCTCCGAGCAGAGACGCAGAACCCTCAGGACCGATGAGGGTCCAGGTAAGCACCAACCGGTCTGTACTCTAAAGTGCTTTTGTTTGGCGGGGAATAATAGGGTCAAAGTTGATTGAAGTGTTGATTCTGTTGTGCAGCAGTGCGGTTCAAGTTTTACAGACAGAGAGAGGGAGAGAGAGAGAGAGAGAGAGTG
>OMKX01090851.1:0-12234 GCA_900302425.1 Brosme brosme
TCTGCTCGGCTAAATTTAGCCGCCATGCAACACTTGTGATGACAGCCTCCTAGGAGCCACAAAAGTAGAATATGCACACACACACACACACACACAGACACACACACACACACACACACACACATTTGCACACATACACAGAGATTCACACATATATACACACACATACATACAGACACACACACACATACACATACACACACATACATAAACACAGATTCACACATATATACACACACACACACACACACATACACACACATACACACAGATTCACACATATGCACACACATACATACACACACACACACAGATACACAGATTCAGACACAGCCATGAATGCACTCTCTCACACATACATATACTGTACATACACACACACACACGGACAAAAAGCCCATAAAACACAGCATGTGACCCAGACACATGACCCGGTCGCAAACCAGAACAGGTCGCCTGCAGCTGTCCACAGTAAGAGCACATCACTCAGATGTTTGTGTACATAACATCATTTTGTGAAAGGGTCAGCAAGGGGGAGGAAAGCAGAATCCAAACTGTACACCAGATTTCTGTAAGAGATGTTTGTTACTTTGTACTTCTACTGTAGATAAAACGCACCTTCTGAGAGCAGGAGGCCACGTATTTCTGTCTCTCCTCCTCTCTCTACCTCCTCCTCCACTCTTCCACCCCTCCCTTCGTCTCCTCCAGCACGCCTCTCCAGTAGAACCGCAGGTCTTCATCCTAGATATTGGCCTCATCCCCTCAGATTCTGCCAGCCAGAGTGGGTGGAGGGGCATGTTCTCGGTGGAGGTGATGGTGGGTGAGGGTGGCTGGGAATGAGCAGTTATCTCAATACAGAGTCCATCACTGAGCGATGAGCACCATCATCTCTGTGTAGCGAGGAACGGCTCATCTCCACTAAAGTGATTCTGTTCTCTGAAGACACCTTTCATATCTCTGGTCTCTGGTTCATCTCCACTAAAGTGATTCTGTTCTCTGAAGACACCTTTCATATCTCTGGTCTCTGGTTCCACTTCCACTCGAGCCATGTGATGCATCTGCTGTTGCCAAAAAAAGTTAATAAAAACTCGAATCACAGGGAAATGGGGGATATTTGACTCAACAGTCGTTGAGTCGTCATTAAAAAAGAACCTTTCTACTTCTTCTTTAAAAATGCATACAAAAACAAAATATGCCATTTTTAGTCATTTGAATGTGCGAAGGGGGCTAGCTGGTGACCAGCTTGTTATTGCCAGTTGGCTCATTGCTTCAGGGCTCGCATAAGCTGCACAAGCTGCAGACTGTACAGTAGGCACTTCATTTTCCAGAGCAGTGACGCCGTCCAAAAAGTAAATAATAACATATAATATTCCAGTGTAGAAAAGCTATGGTAATTCAGGAGAGAATGGTGAATCAGGAGAGAATGGTGAATCAGGAGAGAATGGTGAATCAGGAGAGAATGGTGAATCAGGAGAGAATGGTGAATCAGGAGAGAATGGTGAATCAGGAGAGAATGGTGAATCAGGAGAGAATGGTGAATCAGGAGAGAATGGTGAATCAGGAGAGAATGGTGATTCAGGAGAGAATGGTGAATCAGGACAGTATTGTTTTGTGACTGAACCCCATCTGCTAGTCGCTCCCCCCCACCCCCACATCCCTGATAATGGACTCTACTGTATTCCAGTATATCTATACATCTCATTATCGTCCCACATCATGTTGGGATGTACGCCAGGATGTCTCTGCAAATCATTAAATAATCAGGTGAGCAACTGGAAAAGCCGACTGTGGCAGTAAAGTTACACAAACTCTAAAGTTATTTATTATTCACTTCTTATTTACTTCTTTGATCAAAGTGTTTGGTCAGCACCACAAATAGAAAACACCACCCGATGGTGTTTCCCAACCGGTGCTTTTCTGTCCTCCCCCCTCACGCTCTCATCTGGGTGGAGGAAGGAACCTGTCATCTGTCAGGGAGGTAAAGCCAGCATGACTGTAGTTGAGAGATGGAGGGCCTGTTTCAGTCCCCACTGCCAAGTTAGAAAGAAAAGAGAAGGAAGAGCCCCCCCCCCGGGCAGACGCCCGGCGTTCCTTCCTGTCCACGACGGTAATTACAATGATGCTAAATAGGACAGCATCAGGGCGAAGGGATAAAAGCACAGCCAACGTCAACGCATTACCCCAGAACGCCTCGCAGATCAGGTGCAGGGACATTGTCATGCTACTGCCAGAACGGCAAGATTGCCAAATCTTAGCGTCATTACAATGCTATTCACACACAGTGAGGGAGCGCACAAAAGGCCTCACGCTTGCTTCCTCCTGGATTGTGGGAGACGGGGAAAGACCTCCAATCTCCGTTCTTTTGTTCCAGGTTTAGATTACTTGATTGTTTTAGATGGAAAATCGAGGCAGTGAACGAAGAGTAAGAGAGCGAGAAAATGGAGATGTGATGGGATTTTGAAAGAAGCAAAGCGTTGAGTCTTTCATTCCGCTTTGAGTTACGGTGGAACGTTGTTCTGCATGAGCGGTTAAGAGTTGCAAGGCCTTTCCCTTTGCATCGACCAGCGTTGTCTTTGGGAACCCTTGAAGCCACACATCAAGCTTGAATTTGGTCTCACGTTTATAAAGAGAAGATAAAGAACACATCAGGCCTCCTTTGCCTCCATATAGTTCTAAGTGCTGAACACAACATCTAAGTAATGGATTATAAATATGTGGTTAACCTTGGAGCCCCCACAACCTAGTTTATTGTAAATACTTGTTGGAGTTATCCACTTACAAAGATCTGACATTTTAAAGAAACAACTCGTCAGGAACTCATATTTAAACGTCATAAGCTATGCACTATGTTGTAAATTCCCTGTATGTTGTATTGGTTTTTATTATTAAATTGGCATATTGGGTCTGGGTCTAAATAAAGACATATCCATCATAAATGGATGCAGAAAAGGCACAAATTGTTGCAGAAAAATTCACCAGAATGCAGGAAATATATGGCGGTTTGTCACTGCCAAACATCGAGAGCAAACGCACACAGCCACGCACACAAATTATTATTAATACAATAACCTTTTATAGTGTAGTCCGTGAGGAGAAGATAATTCATTGATTTAGTTGAAAACCGTTATTAACAGAACCATACACACACATATACAAACACTTATATAAATACAAACCTTGAGACATTTGACAGATATTTTTTATTCTAATATTTAGTTTTTTGCAGAAGCTCCCCCCTGCTGACGCGTTCACCTCCTGGGAGAACAGCATGGAGGACCTGGTGTGTGTGAGTGGCTGGGCTCCATTCACTCTGGTTTGAACCAACACTGACAGAAACACAGATTCACACATATATACACACACATGCATACACACAC
This sequence comes from Brosme brosme, assembly GCA_900302425.1. Classification (NCBI taxonomy): domain Eukaryota; kingdom Metazoa; phylum Chordata; class Actinopteri; order Gadiformes; family Lotidae; genus Brosme; species Brosme brosme. The sequence continues at coordinate 3,378 of OMKX01090851.1, forward strand.
ACACACACAGATAAAGTAAGAGAAGGGGGAGAGAAAAGAGAGATGATGACAGAGATGGGCCGGAGGTAAGGACATTAAGTCTGAGCAGCAGAAAGACAGAGGGAGATGAACCAGAAGAGGTGAAGGATACAAGACTGATCCTAGAGTGGTAGAAGAAGTACAGTAGATCTAGCGTGAAACTAAAACAGAGGAAAAGACAGACTTAGAACTAGATCTCAATAGAAGACAGCAAAAGAAGGGGAGAGTAGACGGGCACAAAGGGAAAGACTGATGTGCTTAGAATGACAACACGTTAAAAGGTTGAAAAGTGATATATAGCACACACACATAGCTAGCCTGCTTGCTAAGCTAGCTGTACCTCTAGCCCACACTGACGCTCTTCTCCACTCGATTATGGGATAGCAGCGCTGCAGCAGCGTGTGATGGACCACCGTTGGGAGGAATCACAAGCAGTTGCAGGGAACAAGGCCACTTTGTAACCCACATAGCTGTACCGTACGGCTTTCATCTTAGCAAGGAGTCTTCATAATGAGAGCCGTGCCACCGGGACACTCAGTCACATTCCCTGCTCTTCATGTGAGTCTCCCAGACATCCTTCAGGAGGACTTGATGGGTTGGTTGATGTTTGTTTTGTTTGGCTTGCCGTGTTTTGAGTACGATCCCAAAACGCTGATGTTTCCATGTTTTCAGACTGCAGACTAATTTCCTCAACTCCGCTGCAGTGATATTTATGTGATGTTTTTCATAGTGATATAAAGATTTCTCTTTGGCCATCAGCGGTATTGGTTCCATAGATCCCTGATCCAATCCAAACATTCCTCACAGTTCAAGGCCTCCACAGGGAGCCACAGGCTCACCACCATCGTGTTCCCTAAGTGGGCAATAGATAATAACAACACTTGTTTACATCCTTGGGATGGCCACTTTAAACCCTCTTCCGGTAAGTCCAGAAAGGTGAGCAACATTTGTTTGGTGTTTTCTTCAGCTTCTAATGCGTCTTTATTTGTGTGGAAAGAAGAAGTTCCTTGCAGATGAGGGTGGACATAGGAACGATAAGTGGTACACAAAACAAATCCACCTTTATCATGAATTGATGCTGGCTCATTAATACTAATGGTGACCTCTCCTCTGGCTGTGCTGCAGAGTGCACCAGAGGTTCCCCGTTTCCCTGTAGATTAGGTTGTACAGTGAGTGGTAAAGTTTTATAGCAGCAGTGGCTCTCTGTATCTGCACACGCCTGCTGTTCCTCCCCTCCCCCCCTTTTATTACTTTTCCAATCTGCATTTTTTATTCCCCCTTCCTCGCTATAAATCCATCACAGCAGCAGAGATACGATTAGGCGTTCCTTGTCAAAAGTTTTTAAATCGTAAAGTTGTAAACCCAGATGATGCCAAATACATCTTGTGCTTCTCAAGGTTGGGAGCCATTCCTGATTTAAGTGCTACTGAGTATATCTGGGATGTTCATAAATCCAACCAGCATTAGGAGGTATGGACCTACTTTAGCCAGTGTTCATAAGGTTGTGGGAAAATAGAGCTTCAACTCTTAAGACATTATGGACATAAATGTATCAATTTGGCTTTGCAATAAGGAGGACAAGGTACAAAAGAGGGAGTACCTCTACTGCAAATGTTTGGTTTGGATTATCTTGGTACATGTGGGCATACTAAGCTTACAAAACAATCAACAAACAAACAAGAAGTTTCCATCACACTCTGCTTTCCTCTCGCTTTGTTTACCAAATCAAGGGTATAGAAGCATAAAACCCATGAATTATTCCCCATGGTCAAAATAGTGGCGACCCAGATGGTGAGAGTTTTGCTGTGTGAGCAGATCCACCGTCTTGTCATTGAAGAAGTGCTCAGCATGTGGCCACGATTATGCCGATCTTGCAGAGTCGTGCATGTGTCTGGGGGTGCGTGCTTCAGTCACCTTTGACCTTGCTAAGTGTGCTCCAATTAGCAAAACAACAAAAAAGACGACATGAGATACCACAAAGATAGATGACTGATGATCAGTAACTACGGATTTCACCTCAAAGTAGGCCATTACAATCTGGATATCATGTCATAATGCACATGCTGCCTGTCCTAGGATCCTTCAGTGACTCTGAAATGGCAGCAGCCTGGCTGTAGCTGATGGCTGTCAATAAGGCCTTATTTATTTACTATTGGTAAACTGTTGACCATACAAAATGTTGCATTTCATTTTCATTGCAACTTGCACAGCTAAAACCTTAAGTGCCACAGGGGGATATTCACTTCAAATGAGCTTCCTCAAGGCTTGTAGACGGGATAAATTTATTACAGAACATTAACAACTTAATCGCAGCAGCTTCCAATGCATTACTTTTGCACTTGGCCACAGGTGGGCACTATAATTGAGATACAAAAAGTTTGCTGTTCTACCATCAGTTTAAAATAACAAGCCGATTCAAAATTGGACCATTAGTTGCATATGTAGGTTGGTGACTATGGGACTGGACATCACATATCTCTATGTACATTTGAGGCATCTTTTGGTGCAGGTCCAAATGTGACTTGATTCATTTCGGGCAGGTTTTTGGTAAGTATAACAGCATGACATTTACTATGGCAGGGCCGTATACCAACAATAACACTCTAACAGGAAACAGGAAATGGTAAGGGTGGTGCGCCAGAGACCAGTTGGCCCGTAGGCCTGCGGCCATCGAGAGGTGACATTACAATAAAAAATAAATAAATAAAATATAACATAGAGCATATGTCTGGCAGCTGTATATGGGTGAAAGTAGGTCTCTCAAGAGTATAAAGCTGTATCATCATGAGCTATACTCTAGATATTGTTTCTACATTGTAATAAATGGAATACATATAAGAAATACAGCTCTACTAATGAGGTTTTAAAGTGGGACAGGCTAGTGTAGTGATTATAGGGGGACTCCCATAGGGTTAGGGGTGACTCCCAGCCTAATGGGTCGACTCCCAGCGTCCCCAATCTAGCCTGCATTCTTGAGTGAGATAAATAGAAGTACAACTGAAGCAATGGATTCCAGCAGGACTACAGCTGGTGGCAGATGGAACAGTAGTTACTGTAAGAAGAAATACTTGTTGCACTAAAAATAATGTTGAATGTGAATCTTTAACCACAGAGGACCAAACTCTGAACTGAAAACCGACGTAATTCTAGAGCGATGTGATTTTGATGCTATTTACTATTTAGTCATTTCCATTTGATCCAAAGCCACTTAAAGGGATTTGATGCAGATCACTAAGGACCGGGTGGGGTGTGGGCCATATCGTAGGCTATGGAACCCAGTAGCTTCATACTCTCTTCATACATTTGACACAGACCCAAGTGTGTGTACCTGGAGGCCCATGGGCTTATCTGTTACATGTCAGGTTCCATCCCCTCTCTGACTCCTGTCACAGAGGGGATGGAGTGATGGAATACAGTGACGGATGATCAGATGGTCTCTCCTTCGTAGATGTCTGATCATCATTGACCTTCTTTCTATTGGATGGTGGTACAGCAGAAGTGGGTGACCTGAACCATTGATGACAGGGCAGTTATCGAGGCCTTGAACCCTTGCCCTTTAATCCACCATATGATTGTTTCCACCCCCCTCTGTTTGCCTGTGTACCTTTACGCTGGCCTCCCATATCCACAGCTGACTGATTGAACAGCTGTTGAAGTGGCAGCTGAAACAGCCAGCAGGATATGTTTTTGGATTGATACATATCCCTTCTCTGGGTTTGTAATGATACAGAAAAAGTGTACTACTCTGTCTCTCTGTTGACGGATGAACACTCGCGGTGATACCCAATGCATCTCCATGATTACTTCTCTCCACCTCCCCTTGATGTGCATACATCTTGGGGGACAAATGGCCCATGGAACAGCAGGACATGGTCCAGAGGCTCAGGTGGGTCAGAGGGTAGAGAGTTATAGAGGTGGAACACAGAGCAGCACCATGAATGCTTCTTCTCGCTATTCTTTATTTTCTTGTATTGGGGGATGGGAGGGAATATAGAGATTATGCTCCTGCCAGTTGGTCACACAAGGAGAGGTCCAGGGACGCCGAGGGGGGCAGCAGGGGCAAGTGCCCCGGAATATACATATATATATTTCAATAATAATAATGAAGGGGCCCCCCTCCATCCATGCTGCTGCGGGCCTCATCTATACTATATGAACACCGTAGGCCATACGTGGTGAATAGAGACAAACTAACTCAACACCGCCATAGATCTTCTGACGCGGCTCTGCAGCACCAATGATATAAAATCAATAACGCGATGATCTAAAGTCTCGCGGATCCCCGTACGCTTTTCAGTTGGCCAGTGATATATCTATTAACTATATTGTCGATTTGCCGTATCGTATCAAACATACTTTTTGCTACGTGCGTAATATGTGGTACCGGCACAAGTCTGGGTCCCAGAAGAGGAGAGCGGGCGAGGCCAGAGACAAGCGGTGTTCTGTTCTGTTGGGTTCCACCAGTCTGTTAGGCCCACGACGGTGCGACAGCAGGACCGACTAAAGTCTTCAGTTAAGGCTTTATGTAAGGAAACCGATGTCTATGACCGTCCTAGAGCCAAAAGCATAACTTAATATATATTTTTTAACTTGCTAAACCGTCTCTCAAATTGGAAGAAGAAAAGAAAATCGAAATCCAGGGGGCTTAGCCCTGTGGCCCCCACTGGTGGCCTTTTGGGGCCTCCAGACCGCCGGCCCCGGGGCCCGCCTCGGCTCTGGGCGGCCTTGAAGAACCCCTGCATTACATTAGGCCGCTGAAGGTAGAGGAGCTTAATGATAGATTTAAATATTCAAATAAAAGTTATTTATAGGTGGTCGTGTCAGGCCGATGTGGGTCATGTCTTAAAAGGTTTTGGAAGGCGACTCTGAGCTAAGGTAATAGATACAACTTGAGGCTCATTAACCTCCATCAAGTTCCAACCTATCTAATCAAATTGCACATATTCTGAGAAACATATATGTTCATATTGAGAACCTGTGGGTTCTGTTTGTCTTCCCAAAAGAAGATGCACAAATAAATAAATAAACACATTCACATTACTACACCTTGAATTGTGTTCATAGATTTAGTTATATTTAGTTAGGTTAGTTCGGTACATAACTTAATAAAGTAAGGTTTTATTTAGTTCAGTCGGGTTATTTCGTTACATAACTTAATAAAGTAAGGTTTTATTTAGTTCAGTCAGTTCGATACTTCCGTCAGGTTAGTTCGGTACTTCCGTCGACGACATCGGAAGTAGTTGTGGAACCAACAGAAAGGCGGATCCCCATTTCCTCTACCTTGTCCGTGCAACTTCTTCTGATTGGGCTTTTCGTCCTTTTTCTGCGGCTTGTGTTTTTATAACTAAGGTTTTCTAAAGAAGGGGAAACACTTTGAATCTCACTTAATAGTACAAGCCCTAACCCTAACCCTTTCCTCCCGTACGGCTGAAAGAGTTACAAACAGTCCAGCTAGCCGAGTTAGCGCACAAAGTGGAGTTGTTTCCTGGAAGAGGAAAGATAAAAGATGACAGACACGGACCTGACGTGGGCCTTGAAGAACGGCGACCTCGATGCGGTCAAGAGCGTCCTGGTTAAGGTAAGACCAGGCTTTTAAACTCATTAAAACACTGAAACGAGTCGAGCTCCGTGGAAAATCAAACGGAACGACAGCTGGGTGTTCCTGAGCTAGCATGGACTAGCGCTAGCTAGCTAGCCAGCTAGCTTCGCTGCGCCTGTCGAAAGGCTTCAGCCTCGCCAGATGTTCAGTAAAAATGAATTAATCTGTTTTTCCACTATGAATTATACACTGGGTGTGCGTAAGAGAAGTACATATGAACTGTCAAGACGGGAACATAAGCTAACTGAGATGATGCTAAACGCTTAGCCGAAGTAGCTACGCTACTCTACTAGCCAGCTCCAATCTAACTGGTACCTAAACCAACTAAATCAAAGGTAATAGTTGAGTTATTAATCAGGTAAGGTAGTCAGAGGTCTGTGTATAAACGCTGTCATAGTGCTCCTGTGTTCACATGGTTTGATCAGTCGACCATCCGTCCAGAGCAACCTGTTGGAAGATAAATGCCAAACAAACCCAGTTGTATCTATGGGATTAGATTATTTTAGGGGGGGGGGAAAGCACATTCACATGATACATGCGGATGTGTACAAACTATTGACAACGGCTACAATGTGTTAATCAAAGTTGAGGGTAATGGTCGGCCAGTAGGCTTACAGACATAGCACAGGCCTGTCGTTCTCCGTCAGTGGGCGGGCTGAAGGGCTGTCTGTCAACGGCAGCATTGTGTTGGGTTATAGGGATTCAAACCACAGCACCATGCTGTCTAAACTAGTCTTGGCATCAGGTGAATGCATAAGGGTTGCCTTTTTTTGTTGTGTTGACTTAATGGTCGAAAGTGGACCTATTCATAGGTCAGGTCTAAGGGAAAGTTACCTTTTTAAGGATGTGTATTTAACCACACTATCAGCTTATTTCAACTGATGTGTTGGTATGTCACGGTAGTACATCGCTCCTAAAGCATAATATACTGGTTAACTTATCCGCATCCCCACAAAAGAAAATTCAGCATCCATTATATTTGATAAGGCAAGGAATTAACAAAGTCTACCACTGTGTTTGCATACATACAGTTTATAGATGTTTTTCAGATTTGAGTACAGAGAAGCATAAGTACTGTGTGCCGCAAGAAATCATGAAATCACTTAAAAATATGAAACAAACATGTATGACACTACGGACAATAAATCTCATCAAGTGTGTTTATGTTCCAGTTAAAGTTAGGCTGAGAGGTGTGTCTCTTTGAATAGGCATACATTTTAAATTCAGTGTTAATATAAATAATATTAAGTGGACATTTTTATTCAGAGCAGACGAGTTAGTAGAAAGACAACAGGTGAGGAGATTAGATCTGTTCTGTGTTTAATACAATGGGTGGATCACGCTGCGGGCCAAAAGGCCAGGTCTGATGGGCTCACACTCACAGCCTGTCTGGCGTTCAACATTAACTTGACGGAGCATCGCAGACAACATGAATTTTATTTTTTAATCATTTAACCAAAGATTGATGGTGTAAATTAATTTATAGCTGACTAAATGTTCAGTAAGTAGACTAGCACTCATCCTTAAGTTGAGCGAGTTCAAAGGTCTGAAAACCGGATGTTTAGACCTCCTGTCTTATCGTCTATTAAACCATACGATTATTAGAACAAAAACTACAGAGCCTCGAATATAATTTTTATTCATAATTAATGTTATTTCAAGCACAATACAGCTTATCAGTCAAAAATAAAATACATCGGTCTGTATATGTCTCTCCCGCCCCCAAACATAATGCATTCAGAAGCCTTTTTTCCTTATGAAAGTAACACCAGCGATTATCCGATCAATGAGAAATTGGTTGAACAAAATATCGATCGACCAACTGACCAGAACTTGACAGCCTTGAAGTGTATTTCATAGACGTTTCATTATCTTTTTTAAAGGTCATGGTTGAAAATGGCTTTAAAAAATATTTGTGTTTTTCATTTGACATTTGATTGTGCTTCTATGGCCAGTTCAAAGCGTGTCCATTGTTTCAGAGGTCGATCTATAGGAATGGGATTAACCTTCTATTACAGCGATCCATCCTCATGGATGAGTGACGCTAGGTGCACACACGGGTCGCTCATTGCAACCAGCAAGTCTACAGATAGACATGCATAGCTGGATAGAATTTGTGATTCAACTTTTAATTGTTGGCTTGTGCCGTAAACGTTACGGTGATCCCCCTGGAGTGACAGATGTGATGGGAGCATATTGATGGATATGGTGGTCTGGCTTAGGGGACGCTGCATGTTCAAGTTTCTATCACAACTGGCTGTGAAGGATAAACCAGCAGCATCCTATCCCTCATGCACACCAATGTTGTCTAATCCTTTATGGGACTGACCATCAGGCCATCAGAGCTGGAACACAGGGCTTCTCTAATCCACCCCTGCACTTGGTGGTGCTGGAGGCCGCATTACTTCTGTGACAACAACATGGGTCTCTATGCTGCCTGCACTTATGGTTCTGCCACACTAGTGATTCTGAGCATAGTTCACTCAAACTCTGTAATGGTGTGAAATGACGTGATCTTTTCTAATGTGAAGGTGAACTCCTAAAGTAGTGTATCCTCAATGAGAGGCCTCTGTGGGCTCCGCCGGTGAATAGGAGATCCAAGGCTTACTGTAGCCTACCTATGATGGCTGTTCGCTATTCGCTTTAGCCTAACTTGGCCCTTTAGAGGAGGAGAGGGATGCTAACTAGCACGCAACATCAGCCACTCAATCTCAAAACCAAGCATGTTGATCATAGTTAAGGCCGGGTTCATGTGTAACAATAAGGACACCACGCGGTTCCTTCAGCAGGAGCTGGGTGTTGTGGTCCTCATGGAGGCCAGGATGTAAGCAGCAGTATGCTCCCAGCCCTCCGGTGTCACCATGCTGGGCTGGAGCTAAGTGAGGAGTGTGGGCACAAACAGCTGAGGTTGCCTGCTGTTGATTGACACATCTTTATATTAGCTATTGTCACCTGGGGGCCGGCTGCCTGTGTGTGTGTGTGTGTGTGGAGGTTTACACTGTCTGTCAGTCATCAGAGCAGCGGGTTGGACAGTTAGAGGTCTAACAGCTCCATGGCAGGGGATGGGGAAAGAATTGCAAGAGCTGCATTTGTGGCAGTCTAGTTTTTAGAAGAAGAACGTTTTAGAATGGAAATTGTCTTTATATCTATATAGCTATATATCTATATATATCTATATCTCTGTCTATATCTATATCTATCTATATCTATATCTATATCTATATCTATATCTATATACAC
>OMKX01090860.1:0-10287 GCA_900302425.1 Brosme brosme
GTTGGGATAGGGCCAATGATGGTTATATCTGTTAAAGGTAGCATGTGAATACATAGAAATAGATGCACAAATACTTTGCAGATATATACTACCGTTATATACTATAAACTCATAATACTATGTTATTCCATTCAGGAGAGACACAGAGATTCCCAACCTTCTCCAGCTATCTCTACTTCCTGTTCTGCCCTACCCTCATCTACAGGGAGTCGTACCCAAGGTGAGATACATGTCATGACACAACACACACATGCAAAAAGAATGAGACAGCATGGCTGATGACAATACATCATATAACATTGCTGCAGCTTCAGCAGTACAATTGCATACATTTATCTTGTAATTTATTCACAGGAATCGCCACATTCGTTGGGACTACGTCCGTTCTACCGCTGCCATGGTAGGTATATTAGACATTAAAAGAAGTAGAGTAAACAGGGAGAGTCTCTAGCCTCACTGTGAAATCGCTCCCGAGCTGCTCCCAAAGTCAGCCTTCATCGTGCTTGTTTGCCATCTAGTGGTCGGGATTTGAACTGCAATTTATAATAGCGAAACTGAAATGTATTAAACTCGCTGGTCTTTTGGGCCCCCAACGGAGCCTTCAAGGCAGCCTAATCCTAACCCTAACCCTAATTGTGTGCGTGCCAGTACTGTGATTGGCTGAAACTGTTGGGGGCGGGGAGTGCTTTCCATGCAGCGCTGCCTTGAAGGCTCCGTTGGGGGCCCAAAGCACCAACCACCATGTATTAACCGCCAAAGATGTCATTTGAGATTTGATGTGTAGTAGGAGCTCAGAACAAAGGTCTATCACAAACCCATTTCATAAATCATACATCTATATGTGTATTATATGATGACAATTGTATTGTTTGATGCAATGTCTGTTATGTTTCCTGCAGATCCTTGGCTGTCTGTTTTACGGCTACTTTATCCTGGTGCGCCTTTGTGTGCCCGTCTTCAGGAACGAGGGCAGAAAACCGTTCAGTAAAAAGACACTGGTGTTAGCCTTGTTCAATTCATCACTTCCAGGTACTTGGGGTTAGCCTACCTGTTACAGTGCCATATACTTTAACCTGTCAAGTGTGGCTATTACACCACAATCTATCATTACTGTCAATGAGATGAGGTGGAATCAGCTTGAGCATGGCTATTTCTAGACTGTATTTTCTGCCGTCTTTTGCTCTTTGTGTCTCACTCTGTATGTCTCTCTCTCTATGCATATCACTCTTCTTCTCTCTCCCTCTCCTCTCTGTTTCCCTCTCTTGTTATGTCTTTCTCCCTCTCTATGCATCTCACTCTTTATCTATGTCTCTCTCTATTTCCCCATCAGGTATAATGTTACTTCTGCTGGCCTTCTTTGCGTTCCTCCACTGCTGGCTGAACCTATTTGGGGAGCTGTTGCGCTTCGGGGACCGGATGTTCTACAAGGTGTGTGAAATGATTGGCAACACAACGTGTGATGAGGTCATCTCCATAGTTTATACCTGAGATAAATAGACGTGTTAAAGATGTGCAGTTGGATTGGATAATGGGAAACATGGGCCATTTCATGGGCCGTGGTTTCGTAATTATAGCTTGAGAAAAGGTTCAGATAAGCATCAGTCATTAAATATGTTTTAATTGCAGGTTCTTTCCTCAGTCTTTATTGTGACAAAAGGGGTTGTGAAAGACGTCATTATGATTGGGATCTTGATTGAAGTTTCTTGATTCATGTCATCATGTTGTTCTGACAAGTGAAGAGTTCAGTGACCAGGCCGAATGCTCACTAAAAATATGACTATGTAAGTGAATAGTATAAAAAATATCCCCATATCTTTTTTCACTGTTGATGCCGTAGGACTGGTGGAACTCTTCCTCCTTTGCCAACTACTACCGTACCTGGAACGTGGTTGTCCACGACTGGCTGTATTACTATGGCTACAGAGACTTCCTCTGGGTGAGCATGAACGCGCTTAGCTTTCACATTAAAGCTCGGTGATCAAATCGTTCACTTGTTAAAGGCTTGTCAAGGAATTGGATCAGTGAGGAAAGGAACAAATGGAGATCAATCAAAATACGTCTTCGTAATATGTGAGGCACAGCTTTTCCTCTACACCCCCCAGTGACACAAATTTGATCCATCAGAACTCAGTCCTATGTAGAAAATACACTGTATCTCAGCGCTAGAAAGTGTGTGTGCTCAGCGCTCGATTGAATCGAACCAATGGGTTGAATTCACCGGCGAAGGTCAATGCAAAGGCTATCTGTTTCCGAGAGACATCCATGAAATAAGACTCTCTCTCTCGATCTCTGTCTCTCGCCCAGCTGTCCAACGGGAAGTTCCGCACGTCCGCCATGCTCTCCGTGTTCATCGTGTCGGCCGCTGTCCATGAGTACGCCCTCACCATGGGCTTCGGCTACTTCTACCCGGTCATGTTCTGCCTCTTTGCTGTGTTTGGCGGTGAGGAGGCGCTCAATATGTGGACGACAATGATAAGGGACTGATGACCCCATCATATAGAGGAGGTTATCAGTGTGCTGCTTATGTGCTGCTCAATCTTCTTTGATGGCATCAATTATTAAATATGTGTGATTAGAATTGAAGTGACATCGGATCAAAGGCCATCGGATCAAAGTCTGCTCACTAATTGGGTCTGTGAATAGAATGTCATCTGGCAATGCATGGGTTTTATTTTTATTATTCGAGTTAATTGAGAGACAATAAATGGGTTTAGTAAAGTGTTGAAATCTAAAACCTTGTGTTAGTCATGTCCCTGTTGATAAGTTAGTAAAACAATACACTATCTATTGAAACAAAAAACAATATTGAGTATTTAAACAAAAAGCCCAAAGCAGTCTGTGTTTTTTCCTCTCCCATCATTTATATATGACATATAAAGTCTTCCCTTTTCATTCTCTCTCTGTTTAAAGACCAGCTCATTCTCCCTTAAACTACAAGAAAACAGCGAAATGCAGCCAACAGCGAAACAACAACAATTTAACCAAAGAACTTAACCAACACAACTAAACCAAAAATGAAATAAATTTTTGTGTTCAATTTTCTTCTTCCAACCCCAAGTGATCCTGAACTTCACCATGAACGACAAGCGACAGAGCCCACTGTGCAACATCCTCATGTGGACCGGCCTGTTCATTGGCCAGGGGGTTCAGGTGTGCTTGTATTGTCAAGAGTGGTACGCCCAGATAACTTGCCCACGGACAGGGGTGAGCAACCTGCCATATTCCACACTTTCCTTCCTTCTTGGTCTTGTGTGTTCATGATGATACAAAGTCACTGTTGTTGTATTTCAAAAGTTGTTCTTCTATCCAAAACGTATACAGTATATGCACTTCTCTGCTCTGTACATTCTCAATAAGCCCGCATCTTTTAAATATAAATCCCCAACTACACAACCGTTGAATTCGGTAACATGTTTTTGCTGAAGAGTCTAGTTGCTTGTATCAAGATTTATTTTTGACCACCTGGGAGGTGAAAACATTCTCCTCCTTTTTAGATGTGTGATTAATACCGGTATTACACGCTGCTGGTATTAATCTCACCATGGGGCTGAAAATCTCCTTCCGCCCTTTCTCCATTTCATTATCCCAGCTTTTGTGATTATACCCCCCTTCCCTCCCAAGTCATTCGAGCATCCTGGGCATGACGTGGGCTTTTAGCCCTGGCACACATGCCTACGCGCAACAAACGCATACACATTACACACCCCCGCCATTCTTTGCACAAATACCCACACTTGCACATTCGGCCCTATGTCTTACAGCTGCCTGTGTTGTAGCTTTGTGATTATATCCTACAACCTCCCTTACTCCCTTGTCCCAAGCGGTTGATAAAGCACCAGATGTGGGGCCCAAGGATTGGGATGGCAGATGGCCAGGGACGGTGCTAACGTTCTAACTCCTCCCCGGACAACTGTATCTCTGACGTAACCTCCCAGGGCCAGGGCCACCATTTGACATGTTTGAAAACGGATTAAAACGCGACCTAAATATAGAAGTGGCGCGCGTCAGACTGTTACTAAGAAACAGAAACTTTCCTAAAGATCACAAGAAGGATTAAACCCAGTGTTGTGTTGGGTTTTATTGTATGTATTCTGAGCCATCTCTTATCTTTTTTCCCCCTACAGAACAGCTTCTGGGAGCTGGTGACGCCCCGGTCATGGTCCTGCACCTATGAAGCGGAGGCAGCTGGGCTCCCTCAGACCTTGGGTGGAAGTGAAGGGAATCATGGCAGGAGATGATATTTAACAGTTTATTCGGTGGAAACGGATGAGGAAATAAAGGAATAAATGAAGGAGAGACAAAAAGAAACACAGACATAAAACAGAATGAGAGGCTGTGTAGTTTTATCACCGATGCCAGGATAGGCCAAGAGGAAGATAACTAGCTTGTCACAATTCACTGGCTTCTAAACCCCGAATCCTCTATTCCCATTGTGCTATACGACATTGTTTGATGCGATCAAATGAAATAGTTTTAGCGGCCTTGCTTTGTAAATATATCAATGTTAAAAAAACTCCATCCCATTCTTATCTCGTATAATAGTGTTTGGGCCAACCATGCATAATAATTTATTAGCAGCAAGGGCAGATTTACTTGTGCAATATTCTTTATCTCCTATTGCATTCATTCATTTATTCCATCGGGTTGTATACAGGCAGGAGACAGAAACTACTGTTACATCATCTTTTTAAAGGCATCCGGGTGTGCCCTCTATAATTTACATTAATATGGTTGGTTCTAATTTTAGATTTTTGCCAAATAATTGACTTCATCAATAAATTATTTAATGACCTCTATAGTAAATAGATATTTATAAAGTCTGAACAAATTAGAATTATGATTAATATTTAATTCGTGAAAAAGCTAACGTATTAGGCAATTACACGTAGAACAAAGATGTAATGTGTCACCTGTCCTGTAGGGTGCGCTGTGCACTAATCCTGCCCCAGTTCACGTTCAGCTCCTGTATTAGGGGGATGTGGCAAGGATGCGCGGGTGTGGCCACCGGCGTGTTTCCGGCCAACCTCATGCTGTGCAGTGGCGTGTCAGTCTCCCACTGTGCCTGTGTTTGCCTGTTTGCGATTTCCCTATGAAGTCATACAGGAAGAAGAGGATTACAGTGTGTGCTTGGTACAGTGTTTGCATTAATGATGTAATGCTCTGTAAGCTGATACCCAACAGGTTGCCCGATTAACACTGGATGCAAAACCATGTGAAAACCATGTTGCTTCCACACTATCATGTATTTGTTTAAACTGTATTGAGACAAAATCAAGACGTAATCTGATCATCAAGTAGGATTTTTAACCATCGGTTTCGGTGTAAGGAAGTTAGAATGAATGTCCAGTTCACGGTGTTGTTGTTTTTTCTTCTCTAAAATGTATTTCCAATCTCCTCTTTTTATTGACACTGTCAAAACACATCCGACCTAACCTCAGATGCGTACCAACCTGATTCTTTGAATTTGTAGCGATGGGTCCTTGAAGGCCAGGGCAGAGCCTGTGGGTTTGCTCAGTGAGGGTAAGGGCAAGATTCTCATAGACTGTGGAAGGCCAGTTGGTTGACGTGGTAGGCGGAGGGTGATTGGAAGGAGGGACCAGTGAAGTTTCTTTGTCACCACTGTGAGTGAAGGCTGCAGCAAGTGATAGGCCAAACAGCTGACTGGCATGGCCAGCTCTAAGCAGTAGTCATTTCGAAGCTGTGGACAGTACAACAATTCATCATCGTTGCTGCTAAACTAGCATTTCATGTATTTTTTCTTGCGATCGATATGCGGTGATGTCCCTGTGGTTGACAGGCTGGCATATGAGAATACCCGTCATCATAGATGACAGGTATATATTTTGTTGAGTATTGTATTTTATTGTATTGCAAACTAATCCATCCCAGTTTTGACCTTGTAAAAACATGCCACATGCCTCTTGCCTTTGTTGGCTATTGTTGGTATTTGTGTGTCGTATCGTCATTGATGTGAGTTTCACTACTGTTCAAAACTTATAAAAATGTTGCCTATTTAGTGTTCTGCACTACTGTATTAATGAACTTCCAAAAAAAGGAAGTGATGAAAAATGCCAATGGTTGTCATCTCATTTTTCCAAATTATCAATCGACATTCACGCTTAAAAAAACGAAAGTGTTGTTGGAATGAGTGTGAGTATGTGCTGATGAAAATGTGTGTGCATGAGTTATACTCTGTACTAACCTGCCAAAATAAGTAATGCATCTGTGCTATGCATGTGGAACGCGTGCGTTCGATGGAAACCAGTCTCTTGCACCATAGTCCCAACACTTTTGACTCATAAGTCTCCAGTTTCTGTAAGGCTGAGTACAAGCGCTTTAAAGAACGCCCATCCTCCATGTCCTTAGCCCGACGGAATCTAGCATTCAGCTGCTTTCTGTACAACAATAAGAACATATTTTGTTGTAGTTAAAAGCGTGACTTCGTGAGGGAGACAGCGCAGAGCCCGGGCCGGAAAGCAGAAAGTGAAAGCCTTTTTCCCTGTGTCACACAGCGATGTTCAAATCTAGAGAACATCCCTCGTGTGAGTGGATGAAGCTTTCAGAAGACGATTTTAATATGTATATTTCTGTCTATATTTCTGTTGATATGAAACCTTTACCGACACTTTTTACAGTGTACTACTGCTGGCCGAGATTCTGTTCGCTGTTAAAAGCCAACAATGTGCTTCCAGATCCCCGCCGCCGAAAACATGATTGGGCGAAACAAATGCGAAAAGAAAGGGAAGCGCCAAATTCACCCAGATTTGAGTTTGTCTGCTCTTAGACTTTAGATAATTTATCTAAAGTCTGATTGGTGGGACGAAGTAAAAGCCAGCTGCCTACCTGAGGTCTCTCAGAGCTTGGCGATCTATGAACCTGCGACAGAGACAAGCCATTCTCTGCTTTATGCTACAAAGAGCGTCCATGATGAGGTCTTTGATCAGCTTGTACAGTTCGGCAGAGATGCCTCCATTAGCCACAGCCTGTGAGAGAAGTTTCAGGTTGGTCCTCTGCAAGTCGACAAGGAGGACCCAGATCTCGTCTCTCCTTCTCCCCTGAAATGCTTTCTCCTCCTTCTCCTGCTCCTCCGCTATGGCCGCCATCTCCTTAATGTAGCGGCTCACATGGCCCAGCTTGGAACAGGTCTTCAGTCCTCTGACCATTTTCTCCTTCACCACTTCCCTGGCCTTGTTGTCAGACGTCTTAGGAGACAGCTCAGGGCCATTAGCCAATAGAAAGCTACTGGACTTTTTCACGGCCAAACTCATATCTTTATCCCCGACAATACTCATCTTGTTGTGCACATCCACCATGCTTTCTAGTGTTATGCGCATTTTACATATCTGCTTCTTGCCCTTGTCATTAATGTTCTTCGGCTGACCCATCACAGCAGCCACGGCATGGCGAAAAGATTGACCCTTCATGTCGACCACATTTTGTTGGTTTGGTCTGTATAAATCATCGATGGTATGGCTTGCCTCTTCCATAGACTTTTCCTGCTGCTTTAAGTCTTCACTCAGAGCATTCAGCTGGTCACCCGGAGACGTCTGGGGGTTGTTTGAGTATTCTGACTCCAGTTCAATGTCTAGCGGGGGTAAGTTGACAATATTTTCTGTCACCATGTCATCCAGATGATGGACCAGGTGCTGGAAGGAGCTTTTGATGGTGGACTTGAGGACGCTGTAGACTTGAACCAGATCGCCTGCCTTGTTGTCCATCCCAACTCCCTTCCTGCATTTATCAATAATTTTAAACACTGAATTCTGGAAGTCCTCGAGGAGGTTCACGCTCTTCTTCTCCACCTGATCTATGATGTATTGCTCTTTCTCAGTATGTCTTTCTACATGAACAACCTCCTCCTCCACCACCACCATGTCTTCGGCCATCTCGGCAGTCTGGCATGGTGATTTATGTGGTAATGGGGGAAGCTTGGGCCTGGTTGAGAGAGGTTGTGTGTCTGGCTGGCCAGGCCAAACGTCCTCCACTTCTTGTGGAATGACTTCAGGCAAAGGCTTCTGTGGCTGTGTGGTTCTGCAGTTTTTCTGCATTGTTTTGATTTGTGATGAAAGGGCCAGATTCTGCCCTTTGCAAGACGACAATTCCTCCTTAATGGCAGATAGCTTGAGCTTTGAGTCTTCAAATTGTATTTTTAGCTGAGCCATTTCAAAGCGGCAGTCGCTCATCATCAGCTGCTTCACCTCAGCCTGATGACGCCTGGATTCCTTGGTGGATTCCTGAAGAGCCTGGTTCAGATTTTGAAGGCCGAGCTGAAACAACATATTAGTGGGTAGAGTGAGACATAACACCTCTGAAAGAATGTGTACGATGTCCAAGATAGTTGGTTCAAATCGAGGGTTTGCAGTCTGTGAGGTCTTTGCAAGCCCTTGTCGATAATACCCTATAATTTAGTGATCAGTTAACCAGTTACATATCAAATGAAAAGGGGACTTTCAATTCTTCAAAGAAAACATTTACCTCGGCAAACTTAAAAGCAGTCTTCATTGGTTTGTTTAAGTCCATTGAATTGGCAATGTCTTGCAGCATGAAGGAGAGATCGGTGGAAGATTTCATAGCCAGACATGGGTCTTTCAAGATGTCTTCCACAGATGGGGGATGGAGGCATTGGATGCGTTTAATTGTTTTAGCATCCATCTTCTTCTCCCTCCACCACATCCAGACACCGCTTTTGTTTAGAGCTACAAACAGTGTGTAGACATAGTGTTGGGTTTCAGAAAACCCAAGCGCAAGACTGTGTATAGTACAATAAATTTACACTTACAAAAATGCTCAATGAATTATTGATAAATAGAATGTATTTCACAGTGTGCAAGTTAGATGTAGAAACCCTAAGTCATTTAATTGAGAGTTTGTTTTTATTGTAACAAATAACAAGATGCAAAGGGGCAGAGACGTGATACTAAGGATGTTGAGAGTATAGGAAGAGAAATGGTGGAACTACTCCTGTCACACTCACCAGTTTCCTCTTTCTTCGTCTTTGTGACTTCCACATTAAAAAGCCGCCTGCAGATGTTATCCAACTCGTGAATGCAGCTGTCCACGTCAGCCAGGGATTTCTCTACATTGTTCTGGGTGTTGCTGTTCCATGCGGAGGTAACATCCGCCTCGCTGGTCTCGCTCTGCTCCTTCAGACCCTGTATGGATACACCTGAAACACCAAGACAATGGGACGCACAATAGAAAAAAAATGAAAGAAAAAGAAAAGCAGCATCCCTCCATCTTATTTATCCTGGATTTACAAGGACAACTGTCAGCTCTGCGCCTCAGGGGAGATGAATGCCCTTTTCCCTCGAAGGCCATTCCAAAGATGGCCATTGAATGATTTATTCTGAGGCTTTTCAAAATAGAAATAAAGGAGATGATCATTTGGCATTCTTACCCTGAGAGAATGTATATTGTATTCAACTCATCATATTCAATTCAGGCCAAGCAGGCTATTTTGTTCCTCCTATTGATCACTTTGTTTGTTAGTTAGATATCCATTGTGTGTGCAATTGCTGTATTTCATTGCGCTTATAGGAACAATATAAAGCAATTTCAAAGTCCTATTTTTAAAGGGCCTCTTATTAAATGTATTCAATGTGATCACATTTAGGATTTACTTAGGACATGAATTGTTATGTATATCATTACTGGTTCTGTATGCATACTATGGCCAGTGGTCAAATAATAAAGGCAGAATCGTTTTTTACTAGAAGTGTTTAGTTTGAATACATAACCTACGTGTGGCAGCCAGCCATTCCAGGACCTCCACAAGCTGCTTGTTCCCCTGCAGGGCTCCCTCCAGAAACACGCTGGTCTGGCCCCTCTGTTGGCCTCGCCCCCCCAGGTCCAGGTAAGAAGGAGAATTACACGCCTCATTGACTTCCGCTATGTCAGCCGAGGTTGGTTCATTGCAGCAAGCACCCGAATGAGTTTTGTACGCCATGTCTTCTCCGGAGCCAGGCAATACACCAACCTGTTGAGAACCTATGAATCAGCATACCATAATATCATATTATGGCTAGCCATCAACAATGTCTCTGAAGTGAACCCAACCATTTCATGAACAGTGAGTAAGAACTGTAAGGATTGTGACCAGGGGAACCAAAAAATGTGAGGTTAAATGTATGTATCTTTTTTTTTCTTCATCATTTTTCTGATGTTGCAAATGGAGCTGCTGTGATGCAATTAACATTTCACACTTGTCTGACAGCAAAGTATTATCGTATCGTATATTACAGTAGGCCTAGCACACTGTGCAGCCCTGATCCAGAGCTTGCACACACA
>OMKX01090883.1:0-10601 GCA_900302425.1 Brosme brosme
AGGTAGAAGGGGAAGGGGGCATTTGAAGGACTGATGCCCAAACGCTTCACTAGCGAACCTCCTTAATCAAAGTGCACAACCATATTACTAGAATTCAGAGGTTACCAAATCTCGAGAGATGATCAGAGCAAGGAACAATATATTTGGAACATATCAGAACACGGTCACCATAGGGACTCTCTTACTCTGGGGTGTGGCTGGTGAGCGTGTGCACGGTGTCCCATGTGATGTGCGTGTTGATGAGGACCAGCCGGCGTACCCTGGAGAACACCTCGGCCAGGCTGGGCTCCAGTTCCACGCCGCTCAGAGGGTTCTTGCTCAGATTCAGGAAGTCCAAATGGGGGACGTTGGAGACGATGGTCCCAATCTGGCAACCCCAAAAAAAAAAAACGGTGACGCATCTTGGACACATCCATTATCGAGAAATGTGAAAAAGGTAGGAGATCAGTACAGGTAGGAGGTTTTGTGTATTGTATAATGATCGATACTGTATGGATTCAATAATTGAGCATATATACTCAATTATGTCTATCTCAACTGTCATGTTTACATACATTTTTTGCATTTACATCTACAATGCTAGTACTCATTTTGTGAATACAATTTTATTTTCTGTATCTTTGTTTTTGTTGTTTTATTTTAATCTCTTTGACCAACTGAAATAACTGTCCTATATTCAATTTCAGCCGATAAGAAAGAACTGCAGTAACCACTGTGTCACCAGAGCTGCTGCTGTTGTGCCGCTAGCGTTTGGTTACTCTGCCACACACACACCTCCTCCCAGTCCCTGAGTTGGTTGTGGGACAGGTCCAGCTCGACCACGTGGGCGCAGAACGTGGCCACCTCTGTCCTGTCACCGGCTTTAGTGATCCCGCAGTCATTCAGCACCAGCACACTGGGCAGGTTGAGCCGATCTGCAGCAACGACACAGGAAAGTTACTGTGTCCCAATTGTAATAATCTAGGGAATGTGACAGATGTAAACAAGTGTGTCTACTCCTAGGTAGAAAGTCTGTTATATAAAAAAACATGCAAATCAGACAAGGTCTATGAAAAAAGACAACAGACAAAATTATAAAATGATCGTCCTTTGCGCTGTAGAAATATGCACACCAGATTATATCAGTAAATACCAAAAATAAACTCTGTAGCTGTTTAAAAACTCCTTATCCTTACACCCCATCGTTCTCAAAGAAACTCCCACAAAGAGTTCAAAAGATAACGCCTCATGTTAATGTAGATTGGGGGCCCACTGGGAAAGGGTGAGGAAGTGTCCAGGGTGCGATGGCTCACCTTTCACCGGGGAGCCCGGGGGGCTGGGCAGCACCACCACCCCCATACCCTGGCCCCGGCAGTAGGGGAAGTTCTCCGGGTTGTACTTCTCACTGACCACCTGGACGAAGGAGCGCCCCTCCTCCTCGTCTGAGGATGAATCCATGGCCCCGGGCCTAGCGCATCGAGGCAGGGGACAGAGGAAGCACACGGACACCGTTAGCTAGGATTGGGTATCAAAATGGCTGTAAACGAGCCCAGAAAGGGCCCCTTATGGACACAAAATGTCTCATACAAACATTAAAAAAGTAACGGTTTCAAACCTGATTCAGTGCATGCTAATTTTATGATAGAAAGTACTCTATAGTGTGAGGAAGAATCTATGTGAGACTAGTAAAATACCAACATAATAGTAGGCAATTTATAGTATTCAAAATGGCCAACATTTTTTAATTGTATCATACAAAGTATTTACTGTAGACCTATCTACAGTATTAGTACAGTATATCTACAGCCCTAATAGTATTGAATGAAGAGCATCACACAATCACACTTTAGATGTGAAAGAGAATAGAAACGTACTTTCCTAAAAAGAACCGTGAGATACCGTCTTACCTACAATAAGTCAAGTCAAGCTGCCTGTTGATATGTGCACTTTTTTTTCTCTAAAGCGTGCTGATAAAAGTCGGTCTGTACGGTTGCTCCTCCCAAGATTCTGAGCCTCTCTCCAGAAAGCAAAGATAAAAATGTCGTAGTAGCACGTGTCCAATAGAACACAACCCACACACAGCCAGGTTTAAATCCAATTCACTGTTTTGGATGAAATAAATACATCCTGCATGGTTTTTACTTTTACATGTACCTAAAAAAAATGTCTTGCACTGTGAACCTAAATTCATCCATTTAGCTAATTTGTAGTTGTTGGCACATCCAAAATGAAATCATGTATTTTCATTATTTATCCTGCATTTTAAACTGGGAAAATGATTCACAACTTAAATGTGTTTCCCCGGACCCAAATCAGTAAAAAAACAACTAAGTATTGTTTTGCAAATAGCAAAGGATTTAATTTGTGGTGAACTTTATGGATATTACCTTGGATCACTGCCTTTCTTATTCAATTTCTTTATTCATTCAAATTATGTTTTGCTGAAGTACAAGGTGGTTGTAATTCTATACATTTCTTATGCCACCTGAAACGACAAAATATTTGTTTACACACCTGGTGTTACGTAACATGCTGAAAGCTCCTAAAGTTAAAATAAAGTTATTTTTTTATATAATTGTATTATATCTTAACATTATAGATGCGCTGCCAGAGCACAAGGATGGATAACATATTGTGACTTTGTCTATCAAAGTGCTCTGGCTAGAATGTAACGCAATTACTGTTATGAGCAACCCCTGTTATACTCTGCTATACACTCTGCTATAATGCCGTTACAAAAAGGCGCAATTTAAAAGGTTATTTTCTTTCTGCCTTTGTTCATCACAGGAATTTCTAACTGGTATTTTTGTACATAGATATTATATCTTTTTAACAAGTCAAATTAATAAATTAGGCTTAAGATAACGTGTCTTGACTTGTCGGTTACATAAACGCTTTGTGGGACTCCCAAGCACAGCCTGTTGCTTAGAAACACGTGACTTAAAACAATGGCATTGGCCCAGCACTATTAATCCGTTGCTCTGCTGTTTACCACCTTTTTCCCAGGGTAGAATAAAAGGTTGAACTGCCAGACATCAGTCTGTCAACACAAACAAACAAGGTCCAGGCCTGTACACGTGACAGCAAGTTGCTATTGATGTAATTTGGCTAGTTATTCTGAAGTAGAAACTGTACCATTAGTATGCTATCAGTCGACAAACATGGTCAGCATTGACCTTGAGCATGCAATGATTTCAAACACATAATCCCAGTTAGACTTTTGAGCCATATTGTTAATTTTGTATTTTTAATTCATAAAAGCATGAGGATCCGTTGTCTCCATGGGGGAAATATTTTGACTCTTAATTGTAAATTGGCAATACAAACACATTTCTAAATTCAGACACCAGTTTTGAGATACAGATATTCAATCACTAAATTCTTAAAGCCTGTACTGAAGCGATTAGAATAAGATGTTGTGGTTAATCTCGGTGAGGCTTGCCAGATTGCTGCATACAGCTGTGCTACCAGGGCCTTACCATCTATGACCCCACATATATATGTCATCATGACATCATCTTATTAAATCAACAGTGAATCCAAGAGCTGTCCATTGTCTGCTTCGATCGTAATCTCGAGACATCATCTCACTGAATGGTAGCACTGTTGTGGTCTTTTGTCTATTTCTTTCATCATCATGAAATCCTTGCATTGTGTCAACAACAATGACACCAAGAGGTGTCCATTGTTCTAGTCTACTGTATTTTTCTGTAATAATCATGATACACTCTCATTGAATCAACAATGAAACAAAGGCTTACAAATGGTATTTTCTATAGCTTCATTGTGGTGTCATTGTTAAATCAATGATGTCATCATGTCATTGAATTAACAATGACATGACAATGAGAGATTATTCACTGTATCATTCATTATTCACTGTAATATTCATACAAGTAATATATTTAGTGGTTAACATTATAGCCCTACATTTTAGAATGTGAACTAATATTTATGTCTCTTTATTTTGGGCAAAACATAGAATACATCTATCTGTTTGTTATTTGAATGGCAGCGAGGTGTGACAGTCCAAGCCAGATTATCCATGCATATTATTAGGTGGCTTTTGTGCCCCCTAGTGGTGGACGAACGGAACTGCAATGTGTGACAGTCAAGAGGATGAAGGCGACATTTTGCTGTGATTTTAAACAACACATAAATGATAGGGAGTATTTCAATAAAAACTGACAGGAAACTTGGATTTTACCATCTGCATGTTTATAAATTGTATGCTAAAGAATCCCCATTCTCAATGAAACATATACTACTACTGACTATGACCACTAGGCCTAGTAAACTTCATTACTTCAGCATCTGCAATGATTACTTTCTATCTGAGATATCCTATGCAGGGGCGAGGGTTCCAATTGGATTCAGCTACAAATCTATAGACATCGATTTGAATCAATAATGATTAAAATCTATATAAAAGATATGAATACAGATAAATACAGTACAATACAAATATGTGGGTTAACATTTGCACCATGAGATGGTTTAGAGAAAATAAACAAGAAAGCCAAGTCAGAATGACGGTTATTACTTAAGCATCGGGAATTCTACAGGTTATTAGTTAGTTAATTATAAACAAGAAAGCCAAATCAGAATGAAGGTTATTACTTTAGCATCGGAAAAGTTAGTTAAATAACTAAGGCCTCTTTCGTTATCTCTGCCCTCATTTAACGTCATAAAAAGTCAGAGGGAATACATCAGCAGCACACCCACATGCATTTGCAGAACGGCCATTTCAAAATTTAAAGCATTCCGTAATACTGGTAGATGAAAATATTTTGCAGAAGATTACAGAATATGAAAAAACAAATTTCTCCAAGTATCACTTTCAAACACAGCGGGGTCACACCCTAACCATCTGTAGCAGAAAAAATGTATACCCATTCCATATCAATAATTAAAAATAAAATAAAAAACATCAACGGCAACTTGTACAATAACAATGAAGGCCAAGAAATCAATTTTTTTTAATAGTAGGTCTACATAATTAATGCACATGCGCATGGTTACAACAACACAAGACAACGTGCTCCTAACACAAAGACTGAGATGGTCTTTGATAGCAAAGATAGCACTGGCTGCGCTATCGGTTTCAGACAGCTGGGGGTGGTTATCAAAGAGACGAGAGCACTTTCTCTGGAAAGGGTTTGACGTTTTCTGTCAAAGATGGTTTCCCATATCACAGACCAACCCGATGCTTACCTCTGATGTGTGAACGACCAAAGGAGAGACCTTTTCAGCACATTTGATGATCGGAGGTCTGTTGAGAGCCTGCCGAGAGCCTGCCGAGAGAAAATGCTGATGAGGACTTGGTTGGTTGATTGGTTGGTTGCACAGAAAACCCCCTGGAAGATCTAACAGCTAAAAAGGCGAAGCTCAGATAAGCAATCAAAAGCTATTGCCATGCTCGTGACTGTTCAAGTTTACTTTACACTTGTTGACACAATTGGAAACTCAATAAAAGTACCATATCTCCTCGGGCAAGGACCTCTGGGTGTAAGCCATACAACACAAGGCAAATGACCAGCTGGGGGTCCACACTGCCTTTAAAACTGCCATGACAACACACATTTTGTACAATATGAGACTGCAAAGAATGAATTCAATGACTTCTCTAATGAGCAACACCTTTTGTAGGGGAGTAGGCAAAAACCGCAATTAAACGTAGGCATAGGCCTACATTGTGAGTGTATACAGTAAGACTAGACGGAGGTAGATATTTTTTCAACAATGACAGGACTCAGTGGTCAAACTAGCAAGAAAAACATAGCAGCTTGCCTTGACAATATAAAAAATACAAAATATTTTAAAATAATAATAATGAAGTGTGCACTTGAGCAGCTTTGGAGTAACAGGTTGTACGCAGGTTGAGTATGACGTTACGTAAACAATATGGAATCGCGTATGGTGCTTGTGACATTAAAATACATTTTCATAACTGTCATAACGTTTTCACAACTGAACAAAAGTGTTGATGCAATATGTCACTCGGCAAAACAAAATTCGTATCATGAAGTGGCATATGTTTTCACTCACCGTGCCGAAAGTCTTGCACTTGCAGTACCTTTTTGTCTGTTTGTTTTTGTTCTTCGGTTAGATGACAACTAAAGCACCGCCCCCGTCACGGGAAATGACGTTGTTCAAACAGTAAACAACTCTTTTTAAAACATAACATTTTTAGGGTTTGAGAAAGTTTATGACATGTGATCTAACATGTCACCGCTTAAGTAAATTGTCGTATAGTTATGTCTACTGCATAAACCTAAATAGCGTAAAGAAACTGAAACGTTCTAATTAATTCAATATTTTGATGGTTTATAATATGTTTTATTATTTCACTGATACGTATTAGAGGAATAATATTTGATTATATTGTATTAAAAATAAACAAAAACAATAAACGACTGTGAGCGAAGAGCACATTCAAATATGTAATTTCCCTGATAGATTTATAATATAAAATGAAAATGTTTTAATTAAATTGCATTGATATCTGTTGTATTTCAAACACTATATAGTTCTAAACAATTTAAGCAGAACTTAAAGTGCAAACGGCAGACTTATGACTTAATATCCAATACTTTATTGCAATTCACTGTAACAACCAGTGCGTGCTATTTAGGGCGAGCAGAGTACCAAGAGAGCCCCCTGGTGGCGATTCTGCCTAATATACCTATACGAACAACCAATAGATGCCCTCCAATCACATTGGGGAACCTGCAAACTGATAAACATTTAACATTCTGTGTTGGGAACACCACAATATCCTCCAGGGTGTTAATGTTTAATGAAATGTCAACAAACGTATTATCGAAGGGACATTTTTAACGATTATGGGATTATTTTCATCATTCCATTGCTTCTGGTCACACGACACTCTGTGACGCGAAACGTGCGTAACGACCTCTACTTGGACCAGTTTGTAGTTGGTAGTATTACATTATTGTGTAATAGGTAGTTTGTCATTTGAGATGGGTGTGAGGCATCTAAGAGTCGGCAAGACCTTATCCACGAGATCCTGATAACAATCCAGACAGTGGAAAAGAGGGGCGTTGAGCTTGCACTGATGTGGGTCCCAGCTCACACGGGGATCCACACAAATGAAAGAGCAGACAAGTTGGCAAAAAGAGCAGTAACAAAGGAGCATGTGGATGTCAACATACACCTGTCTAAAGGGGAAGGGAAAAGTATAGTGTGGCAACAAATCATACGGCAGTGGCAGCAGGAGTGGGAGGGAGAAAGGAAAGGGAGGCATTTATTTTCAATAATTAATGAAGTGAGGAAAACAGTAAACATCAAAGGAGGGGGAAAAAGGAAGGAGGAGGTCTGTATTTCCAGGATGAGAATAGGTCACACCCTTCTCAACAGTACATTACACCTTTTAGGAAAACACCAAGATGGATTATGCCAGGAGTGTCAGACCCCTGAGACAGTACGCCATGTCCTTATCGGCTGCAGGAAATATATGAGAGAGAGAACAGATCTAATATCAGAGCTGCAAGAGATGGGCATTCAGGAAATGACAGTTGGAGGCATTCTTGAGGTGGGGTCGAGTGGGAGGGGGAAGAGGAGTCTACTCAAGTTCCTGTATGAAACTGAGTTAATAAGAAGAATCTGACGCAATACTGAAATGACCCAGAAGAGGGCAGCAATGCAACTCATTGGATGCCGGCAGCCGTTAAATTACAAAGAAGAAGAAGAGACTAAATTCTATGACGTAAAATAACGTCATGGAGCACATGGAGAGACGCGGCGAAGAGACGCCGCTCCCCATTGTTTACTCGCCGCTCATTGGACGCGGCCAAGCAGATTTTCGCGCCAACGTGATGCACTGTGGGAGTCGCAGTCCCGGAAGTCGGTCAGAAGGTGATTTTTGGATCAAAACACAAACTCGGGACTCTCTCTTGGACTTTGTTCTCTATGAAGACGAATTTTAATTTCGGTTCTGTACATCGGATTCACGAATGGGGGGAGACGAATCGCCAGATTCGGATTCGGGGAGGATGGACGAAAGTTCGGTCCGGAGGAGCCTGGAGACTCTGTGCCAGGAGCTGAACATGGACGAGCAGACTGCTACTGAAGCCATGGAGAACTTCACTGCAATGTGGAACACATACACACTGGAGGTATATCTGCTAATATATATACATTTCATGTATTTTTTCATATAGAAACATAAAACATATAGATATATCTGGAATACAAATACAGTGTCTGTAGCTAATACTGTTTAAATATGTCTGGAACACAATAATACATGTTGCATTACTGTTTAAATATAAAGTAGTCTAAATATAAATGATTTAATCAAATCACAGCTTATAAGTCAATAGTTATGTTATTTATGCGTTATTTGTGTTGATATTTGACAAAATATCAAACCAAAGTTGACCAATACCATAGGATACTCAGAACCTATAGTGAGTCATTTTAGTACTTTATTGTAATCCCTGACGGGGAATTTCGGGTGCAATAGAAGAAAGTACAGGACAGTAATATAATGAAAATTATCCTTATGGCTGGCTGAATCCAAACATATTCACACAATTAGTTGTAGCGTGTGTGACTAACACAATGTCGATTTGATGCCGTTTTCATAACTAGCAGGCCTATGTTGTGACAGTTGACATAACGTGCCGTGAGACATCTATGTCACACTGTTGCCTTGATCTGTTTATATCAATAAGGTATACCATATGTTAGTAGATACTGGGACATGTGGCCGCTGTCTATGGTTATTCTTGTCATTAGCTATGATTTATATCCACTAGCCAGTGGATATATGGATATTTGCCTTTAGTTTATAATTCTTGTCATGCCTATCTATATTCTGTAACTATTGTTTCATCAGCATCATCATAACTCATTATTTAACATTTTTGAATTTTTTTACATTTCAGTTGTAGCCTAGTTGTTTTGTTGACATTGTAACCTGAAAACAACAATATAACCATACCCTAGTATGTACTAGCTTCAAGGGCATCTCCACATTGATATATTTCATTTTATTGACTGAGGTTCAATAATTGTTACCGTCTTCTCACTTTTTCATGTTATCATGGCACTGTATTGGTGGTTGTTCCTCTTTCTTCACTGTTGTTTAGTGTTTTAGCATTATTATTGCGTCATGCCACTACTGTTCGTTAATCCTGTAACAATATGTTGGTTGATAATCTTATAATGTTAGTTATTCATGACATGACATTTTTAGTTTAGCATGCAGTTCACATGTACGCAAACAAATATTTTATTTCAGACCATAATCCAGTTACTTATCTGCTGTGTAACAACTTACAGCCTTTGTTGCAATCAACATAAGGATGTAAATCCACACAATAATAAGTGCTGATCCATTGCGTATCGACCTCCATACATTTGCTTAGCTTAGGGCACCTGTCACTTCTTTAACTGACCTAACTTCCGCTGATTAACGTTTGGTTATGATAGTATTCATGTAAACACATTGACCTAACTTCCACAACCCTTACCTGGTTATCTAATTGACCATTAACCTATCTTCAGTTGACTTTCCCGTATGGAAATCCCCAGACCTTCCATAGGCAAGTCTGCTGTTGATTAACTGTGCTTGCCTACTAAAATCTGCCTACTTGTCAGGGAGAGGCCCTGATTGACATGCAACCACAACCAATCACAGACCCTACGCAATGTATCAAGTGTTTAGGTCGCATGGTGACTAAACCTAACTTCTGTTGACTAACCGCTAAACTCCGCCCTCAGGGGGAGGTGGTCCACTGGCTTGCGTGTTCGCTGTATGCAGCGTGCAGGAAGAGCTCCACCCCCACGGTGGGCCGGGGTCTGATGGAGGGGAACTGCGTCTCCCTCACCAGGATCCTGCGCACAGCCAAACTCAGGTAGACAATGCAACACACATCCTTGGCAACCGCCAAATTCAGGCATTGGGTAGCAAACTCACATACATGGCTGCCGCACACCAACCAAGCATTAGAAGATTTGATGGTGGGTCGAGGGTCATCATGGGTTTTTGCAATGTTTAGGTCGAGGCAAGAAGTGGTGCACTGTACAGGGAACCAGATTTCTGATCCACACTTACCTTTTTTCCACTAACATGGAACGGATACCATCCGGTTCGTGCACCTTATTTAGAACCGTCTAAATAACCAGAGCATTTATACCAAAAATAGGTTCCAGGGTGGAACCAAACAATAGCAGTGTCATATTCTACCGCCTCGTTTCCACATACGTATGTTTTTCGTATCCGTGCTTCCGTAAATTTACGGAAGGGGTCGCTAGTGTTTTACGTACGGACATGAATTTATTTACGGACAGCCAAAAAGATGGGGGAACGTATGTTAATGGCCGTTTACTTTGGAACATGAGGATCGACATATACAGAGATAAAAACAAAACCAACTGGAAAGAGATCGGCGAGGAGTTTGGCCTGCCAGGTACTTACATGTTTTGTGAAATATATTTAATTAAAAAGAGCGGGTGACCTAATAGGCTATAACCATTTCATATCAAAATGATGAAGTATAGAGGAAACGAAAATAAAAATACTCACAATTTGTCTTTTTATTCACTCAAACTGACAATCAAAAGCAAGCGAGCTAGCAAAACTTTCATACGGT
>OMKX01090884.1:0-11582 GCA_900302425.1 Brosme brosme
TGCGGGGGCCAGGGGTCTTTGGGGAGATCCAGTTCTTCTGGAACATTGCTCCCGCCGACGCGTCCGAGTTTGAGCAGATCTCCGGCATCGTCACCATGCTAGACGGCCAGTCCGTCGCCAGCATCACCCTTAGGGTATTCAACCACCACCCCCCATATGACCTCATCACTCCTCCGTTCGGTCTCACTGGGCTCACCCTAAAGGTGTTAACCCGCCTGCTGTGTTCCCAGGCGCTGGACGATGACGTTCCCGAGGAGCGGCACGTGTACCAGCTGACCCTGTCCCCCGCCACGCCCGGTCTGGACGTCAGTCCCTCGGCGAGCCACGCCACGGTCACCATGGCAGCCAGCGACCACCCTCACGGCAGCTTCTCCTTCTCCCGGCGGGAGATCGCCGTCACCGAGGAAGAGGGGACGGTGATATGATTTTGTTATTGAATTAGTCGTCTCCGATTTTTCATCTCCGATCTTCGATTCATCATCTTTAATTCTTCATTTACAGTTCATCAGCACTTTCATTCATTCAATCAACCGGAATTAATCTTCTCCAATTACTCATGTCCAATTCTTCCTCTTCAACTCATCATCCACCAATCAATCTCCATTTCATCATGTCAAGTTCCTCATCTGTGATTCCCGATGCTAACGGGAGTTTTCTCCCCAGGTGAACGTGACGGTGGTCCGCTACTGGGGAAGCCTGCGGGAAGTGGCGGTCAGCTACGAGACGTCAGGCGGCTCCGCGTTCAGCGGGCTGGACTTCACCCCCGAGTCCGGCCGGCTGCTGTTCGCACCGGGCCAGACGTCACAGGACGTCCTGCTGCGCATCTTTGATGATGTCCTACCGGAAGGGCCCGAAGAGTTTCACCTCAACATCACAAGCGTGGAGCTTCTCAATGTCAGGTAGCAGTTTGATCGCTACCTGTAAATGGGACAGCAATGTTGATATAAATAAAACAATGATAGTAGCTTTATGTATGACGTTTCTTTTTTCACTTTGTGTTGACGATAATAGAGTTGGAATAGAAGTTACATTGGGATTAACCTTGTATTAACCGTGTACTCTGTCTCCCTCTGGTGGTCAGTGGCGTGGACTACACAGTGAGGGAGTCTGGGCTCCAGTTGGATCTGCCTCCAACAGTAGGGAACATCTCCTCAGTCACCGTGGTCATACTGAAGAACGACAACGCGGAGGGCATTCTGGAGTTCCACCCGGACCACCTCGACATCATCGGTGAATTGTCTTTGTCAATGTTTGATTATTATTATCGATTATGTTCAAATAAGGTATAAACCTATTACAATGCGTTTCTTCTCATTCTATATTGCGTATATCTTCCTCGGTAGTGGAGGAGGATGCGGGGTATCTGGTGATCCCCGTGCTGAGGTCGGGGGGTCAGTATGGGCAGGTGTCGGCTCAGTACGTCTCCAGGGGTCTGAGCGCGACCCCCGACCTGGACTACTTCCTGTCCAACGGGTCGGTCGCCTTCAGCCATGGGCAGAACGCCAGCCTCATCAACATCACCATCGTAGACGACCTGGACAGGTGAGTGGAGAGATGAATGGACTTGTGCATACAGGCTGGACCAGCGCTACAACGAAGCGGTGGCTTCCCTAAGTGCTGAATGTTTTTAGTAAAGACAAAAGCAATATGCATATACATCAACAAACATTGCAGAAATGCATATACGTCAACAAACAGTCATAGCAACGAAGTAAAACATATAATGTATATGATTCCTCTGCCCACCCACAACCCTTCAAACAAGCGCTCAATTTTGTTTCAGATTTTGGTAATTGTCATTTATTGTTCTGTAGTAGGGGAAACAAATAATCTTTTGAATAAAAAATGTCCGTACACTTTACAATCCACATATCTGTATATGTTCCTCCTGCAGTGAATCCACTGAGACGTTTGAGGTGCTGCTGTCTCGAGCCACCGGGGGAGCTGTCCTGGGTGCCAATTTGGTCGCCAGGGTAACCATCGCCAAGAGTGACTCTCTGAGCGGGCTTGTGCGTTTCCTCAATGAAAGCCGCATAACTTTGGTGAACCCCAACGCGACGCTCACGCTCACCCTCGTCCTGGAGAGAGCAGGTGGCCTCGTAGGAAATGCAACGGTAAGACTGAACACTGAACATTGTTACTCGCCATTAACCTTCATGGTTAATGGACGGCATCCATATAGCATATAGCATATAACTAGCAAATAGCATTTCTAA
Organism: Brosme brosme; assembly: GCA_900302425.1. Classification (NCBI taxonomy): domain Eukaryota; kingdom Metazoa; phylum Chordata; class Actinopteri; order Gadiformes; family Lotidae; genus Brosme; species Brosme brosme. The sequence continues at coordinate 2,217 of OMKX01090884.1, forward strand.
CTTTGGCCACTCAAAAAAAATCTTTACAATTAGTGCCTCACATTCCCCCATTAATACACACATATATACAACGACGGCAGTGTCACCATGCAAGGGAACAGCCAGCTCTTCTGCAGCAGTTTAGGGATAGAGGTCTGGCTCAGGGACACCTCAACACTTATCCATGAGGGACTGGGGACGGAAGCAGAATCCTTCAGGTTACCTGCTTGAGGCGTGCTATGGCCGTCTCAATTCAGACAATAGGGCGGTTGTTTAACAACCCTCTTTATATAAATCCCCCTGACTTTTGTATGGATAGTCTCTACTTATTCATTGAGCAGACTCTTTTGTCTAAAGGGATATAGAGTGAAATGTCATTCCTTCGTTCATTCAGTTGCATGTAGGGGTCTTGGCATCTTGTCGTAGGGATGCCTATAGGGCAGACTGTGGACATTGGGGTTCGAAAACCTTCGACTATCCTTCCTATTAATCACCTGCCCTTTTCCATCTTCAACCCCAACACCTGTTCTCCTCTTAGGTGGCGTGGCGCATCCTGGGCCCCAACAGCAGGGAGCCCCTCCCACCGCTCAACCAGGACTTCCTGGAGCCCGTCAGCGGCTCCTTCTACTTGGGCGACGGAGAGGAAGGGGTACGCGCCATCCGGCTGGGCCTGCTGCCCCACGGGGAGGTGGAGGTGGAGGAGGTGTTCACGGTTCAGCTCAGCATCCTGTCCGGGGAGATGGACGTGGACCCCGGAGCCGGATCGGTCCAACTCCGGGTGAGTCTTGGTTATGGTGGCTCTCACGCTCTCTCTTGGTTATCTTGCACCGCTAAAGCCATTGATCGCTTGATGAGCACAGAGTTAGCGTTGGCTTCCAGCGTTGTTCGATGACAGCTCTTTGGTAGCCATGTGGGAGGACATTAGGACGTGGTGGAGAACACTCGATGACAGGAAATGTTAGGACTGTACTCTATTTGGGTGTGAGTCTCATTTTTCACGTTTGATCTGTTTTTACAGGTCAATGTATGAAACTTAAAGATTTGTCTGTGATTATTCCAGTACGATTGTCATTTGAATCGCTCAAACTTTGACAGCGTTCTGGCTTTCTTTAGCGATCCCATTTCAGCGTGTTCCCGCGGGAACATGCCAAATAGCAACTTGGAAAGTTGCTATTTGGCTAAGCACCCCAAGCTTCCCAAGGCTTTTCAATTAATTTCTGTCTTCTTGCGGGCTTATTGAACGCCATGGTTCTCCTCCAGATTGAGAAGTTCGGTGACCCTAACGGCATAGTCCAGTTTACGGAGGGTGCTCTGAGGGAGCAGGTCTACGATGAGCCCGCTGAAGACCAGGGGCCGCTCAACATCTCGCTGCGGCTCAGACGTAGAGAGGGCGTCATGGGAAACATCACGGTAACACAACCTCAAATACATGATGCCTTTTACCTAAGGATCCGTGTTTATTATCAAATGTGCAGGATAACATTCTATACTATAACATAAATGTATAAAAAATTATAGGCCAAGTAGTAGTTTAGAAGTATAAAATATACATTGTATCCTGGTCTTAGTTTCCCTATTATCTGCCCATTCTTTCTCCTCCTTCCCTACCTCCATGTCTATCTGCATTCAACTCTTCATCCTTTCTCAATTCCTTCTCCTTCTCCCCTCCTCAGATCCACTGGGAGATCCAGAGTGAGTCAGACCTGGCCGGTGACTTCCTGAGCGTGGCCGGTGCTGTAGTGGTCCTGGTGGGCCAGAGGGAGGCGCTGCTGCTCCTCAGCCTGATGCCCGACACGGCGCCCGAGCTGGAGGAGCTGTACCTGGTCAGGCTCACAGGCGTGGAGGGGGGCGCCACCCTGGACGGCAACCCCAACCTCACCAGCGCACGCATTAGGTTGGTTGTTCCCCTCATCTTGTCGAGCACACCTACATGACCAAAACCGTTATTTTTTACATGTACCTTTATTAAAGAATTTGCCATGGTTTGGAAAGAGGAGCAAATTCTCAATCAATTCTATTACTAAAACACACTTTTTTTTTTATCGTCCGATTTATTAAGAACAGTATGCAAAATGTCAAATAAAAAATCACACACGTGGTTTACAATTGATACTTTGCTTACCGAACATGCCTTTTAACACATCTAAATTTGACATAGACATAGGCGGTAGCATCTTTCAGTTAGTCAACATGCTAACATCAACATGTACCCAACCCAACGTCGCTCTCCTCCGTCGCCCAGGGTGCGGGCTAACGACGAACCCCACGGCATGTTCTCCCTGGACCCCGGCCAGCAGTCCGTGGGGGTGGCGGGCCCCGGTGCTGAGCTGGGCCGGTTCCTGCTCCTGAACGTGACGCGGTCAGGGGGGCTGTTTGGCAACGCCAGCGTGGGCTACAGGATCAGCGGCGGGCCGGAAGTCCAGGCTCTGCTGGGAGACCGAGCCACGGGCAGAGTACTGCTGGTGGAGGGAGCGTCCTCTGCCTCCATCACACTGTCGCTTAGCAACCAGGTGAGCCGCAATGCCCTTCTCAAGTTCGACGCCATGACATATAATTGTGGAACCATGTTCAAAGTTGGAAATTCTCCCATGCAAGATGTACATTACAGGTGTTTTATTTTAACATCAAGTTTTTATAGTAGTAGTACATCAATCAACTAACCGTACATTAATTACATCAGTGTTAAAGGATGTTTGAATACCATAGATAACAAAACAACCACATTAAAACATCAAAGATAAAGTGATGTTTGAAAAGGTGATGGACCTGACTGAGTTCTAAGTTCTAGGGTAGGCTGTTGTGAAGTGAATAACGGTAGGTTTTGAGTCTTGAGTTCAACATTTCAAAACATTTCTTTAACGTGTAATGGAAGGCCATTCCAGAGAAAAGGGCACAGTAGGCAATTGCTCTGAAGCCAACCAATTGTTTTGTTGACTGAAGGAATGACCAGCAGGGGGGGCCTCAAAAAATGTCCATAGCCCAGGGGTCTCAAGTGCTATTAAGGCGCCCCTGGTTGTATGATAACATTTTTTAGTTTTGGTCAATATTCTAGCTGCAGCATTCTGAAGAGGCTGAAGACTTCTAGTAGCATAACTAAGAGGACCAGAGAGAATGGGATTACAATAATCAAGTCTGGAAAATACAAATGCATGAATTACAGTTTGAGCATCACGCAATGATCGAATAGGTCAGATTTAACAATATTACTAAGATGAAGAAATGCTGTCTTGGTAGGATAATAGCCTTGATATGAGACTTGAATGGCAGATAATAATCAAATATCACTCCAATGTTTTTTATGGTCGAGCTGTCAGAAACAATACAGTCACGATGTAAACACTCAAGTTCTCAAACAATGCCCATATTTGGCTGGTGTAGTAATAACCCTTTTTTTTTCAGCGTTTAACAGGAGAAAGTTCATGCCTATCTATTATTGTATTTCTATTAGACATGCCTCTAAGTTTAGGAGTTGGGAAAGGTCATTTGTCATCACAGGTACCTAAAGCTGTGTATCATCAGCTTAGCACTGACAATTAACACCGTGTTTGGAAATTATCTTACAGAGGGATAGCATAGAGATAGAAAGCCAAGGACCGATCCCTGGGGTACACCAAACTCTACTTTAGAAAATTCAGAAATTGTATTATTGTCACTTATCCGTTAAGTTATATTTGATAAATATGAATGAAACCATGAGAGCACTGTCCTCTGGATACCAATATTCTTCTCCAAGTCTTCTTCAAAAGCTGCCCTCAAGTCAAGCGGCAGCCACAATGATGTTCAGTCAGAATTAACAGTCATTAGCAGATCGTTGACTATTCTGGTCAAGGCAGTTTCAGTAGAAACGGAACCGAAAAAAACGAAATCCAGATTGATATTGATCAAAATGATTATGTTGGATAAGTAGGCAGTAAATTGGTCAGCGACAGCCTTTCGAAGTAATTTCGACATAAAAGGAAGATTTATAATTGGTCTGTAATTGTTTGATAATGGCAGTTTTAAAAGCGGAGGGCACAGATCCCAAGGAAAGAGACATATTGATAATATCAAGAATAGGATCATTTAAAACATTAAACCATTTTTAAATGGTATTCATTAGATGATAAAGGGTCTAATAGGCAGGCTGCATGTTTGGAAGCAGTTACCAGGCTGGTAGAGGCCTTAGAGGGAACCACCATCATTCTGAGAACAGTGTTGACCAATTACCTTTTCGCTTATTGAGTCAAACTCATTTGTTAAGAACTCCAGAAAATCATCAGCATTGAATAAAGATCTATTGGCAGGAGCATTCTGTCTGAGGTTACTAACAGTATCAAACAGAAACCGTGTTTTATTTTGTATTAATGTCAATCTAGTGAGATAAATATGCTGTCCTAGCAGCTGAGTGTAGATACTTACAAACACACAGTATTTAGTCTCCTCTCCATGTGTGAGCGCAGGTGTTCTTGGCCGTCGGGGAGAACTTCACTGTGGAGCTGACTGACGTGAGACTGGTCAGCCCTCTCCTCAGCACACCACCTCGTCTCTCCATGGACTCCGCCGTTGCCATGGCGACAGCCGGGGAAGAGGCTGCCAGCACTGAAGTGAGTCCACAATGTAGCTTTCTTCCCCCTAAATAATTCACTGACGGAATGTATTTACCAACAATAATAGATGACATTATGTTACATGTATGTAGCTGACGCCTTTGTCCAAAGCGACACACAATAAGTGCGTTCAACACTGAAGATACAACCCAAAAAGTAAGGTACACAAAATTCATCACACAAGCAAAGTGGTTTAAGTGCTACATTATAGAATATAAACTTTTTTGTGAATGGGTGTGTGTTGAATAGATATAAACCGCCTGTTCTTTCTGAATGAGCATGCTTGGATCTGAGTCATGGCGTTCACCCTATCGACTTTTATGTCACTTTGAATTTACATTAAATATTACAGCCCAACCCCCGGCCGTAACTGGATTTGTGCTCTGTGGTCAGTAACCTAATTTGTATCCCTGGCTCCGCTGTAAACAATTAGCCTGTCTGTGTCAGGACTTCTAAATTGAAACAAATTGCGCTACGGCGAGTGTCAGAATCTAATAAACGGAGACTGATTGTGTGTTCAAATCTATTTTAAGCCCAGTCTTCTAACCTCCCAACGCTGTCAATGTCCGTAGAAGCAATCCGTGCCATTGTCCTGTGTGGTTCTATCCCAAAAATAATCTTGGGTCCAGCAGTCCAACTATGTTACAGCAGAACATCTGGGGTGATGGCTCAGAGCCTGGGCCACAACCCAAACAGTGAGAGGGGCGGAATTACACCTTGTTTTTTTGTTAAGGAGGTATTTTACTGAAGAAAACATTCAAACATTCAACATGCTTGCATCGCGAGTGCATGAAGCTTTCAGAAGGGGATTTTAATAAGAACATTTGCACGGTTGGCCTAAACAGTGTTGATTTGACCGCTGCTTGCCGACTTTGTGTCGTGACCAATTACACGTTCGCAGATCCTTGCCTCCAGCAACACGATTGGTCGATACAAATATGAAGCAAAAGACAGTGAAACACCTCGTTCACCAAGATTTGAATTGAGATTGTAATATTAAGTTTTTAAGGATTAAGGATTTGTGAGTCTAATCCCCAATCAAACCATGATTTCTTCCATCATTTCCCCCCACCCTGTGCGTTGCACCCCAGGTGGGCTTTGCCTCGGCGGTCCTCCGGGTGTTCAGCCTGGAGACGGGGCGGTGCGAGGCCACGGTGACCCGGACGGGGCTCTTCGGGGGGGTCACCGTGTATTGGAGCGCTGGGTACCCGGCGGGCCTGGCTCCGCCCGGATTTCCACTTGGAGCGATCAGCCCAACAACAGGTACGGCCCTACAGAGATATCAAACTGACTTAACGCTGCGGCCCGTCCGGACACGATGACATCACGTGATTGACAATAGGACACAGCAACAATCTGGTTGCGATCTCTCTAGTTGCTGCCGGTGGGAATTCACAATGTGACCGCCGGATGCTTGAAATTAGAAAAATTTAATTTAAGTTCGTCAGTGCTCACTGATTGTTATCTGACCATTCAAATGTCTGAATGTGTGCCACACAAGATGGTCACGTGCTGCAAGCTAACGCACCGATGCGAGCTGTCCCACTATCCATTGTGCCGTGCATTGTATCGCGTTCAAGCCATCACTCACATTATGACATGATCGCCATCTGACGGAGCCATACTGTTACACCTTGTACGGTTTCACAAAATTATGACACTGCATTATTCTTTTTCACAACCCAGTACTGTTTTGTGTCACAGTTACAGAGTTTGATTAGTGGGTCAAGTTCACTGCGTGCGTTTTAGTTGCACAATCTTGATTATTTCCACACCTGCATGGCTCTAGACAGAACGCAAAACCCAGTGCATTGCACAGAGTCCTTAGGAGTCCATACTGGCTGCTACGCAACCAGTATGTGCGAGGCTCAAAGGTCTGCTGTTGTCAGAGCAGGTGTCAGTCACTCACGCTGCCGTCCCCCGCTCCTCCAGGCTCTGTCACCCTGGCCCAGGGGGAGAGGAGCCGGCCCATAGCTCTGATGGCCCCGTGGAATGCGTCAGCGCCAGCGGCCTTCGCCGTACATCTCACTGCTGCGAGCCCCGGCACCAACGCCACAGCCGCTGTCCAACTCAGGTGAATACCCAGCATTTATATCTGTGTCTTGTGAGAGCCCGTGTATCATAGAATAGGAGGGTTTGCGACACCACAATGTGTACAGCACAGGGACAGTTGAATGATTTAATACTCTGCATTTACGCCAGCGCATTAATACATCAACATGAAGGAAAAAGATGTGGCTGATTGAATCGCAAGTGCATGCATGGGGGGATGGGAAAGGTTTTTGTTGGTTACTTTCCTCTTGGTTTGTACATAAAAGTCGTGTTGGGACGTGTGATTCATCCACTCAGGCCCGGCTTCACGGTGGCCGAAGTGGAGCCGCTGGGCGTGTACCAGTTGTCCCACGAGTCCCAGCAGGTGGTCGTCGACGAGGACGCGCAGAACGTCACGCTCTACGTCCAGCGGCTCTACGGCTCCCGCAGCGCCCGCGCGCTCCTGTCCTATGCCACCGCGTCGGGCAGCGCCACGGCGGGGGAGGACTTCGGCGCCGTGGCGGACGGCCGGGTGACCTTCGACTCGCCGCGCCAGACCAACGCCTCGCTCCGGCTCACCATCGCGGACGACGCGCTCCCGGAGCCCGACGAGTACTTCTACGTCAACCTGACGGACGTCCGGAACCTGCCGGCGGCGCCCGGCGCCCGTCCACGCCTCAACCCCAGGCAGAGCGTGGCCCGGGTCACCATCCGGGCCAGCAACGCCACCGGCGGAGGAGGGGACGGAGGGGGCGATGGAGGAGGTGGAGGACTGCTGAGCATCGGGCCCGGCCTGGTCCACACGGAGGAGGACCGGGAGCAGGACGGCCAGCAGAAGAGGGTGGTGCTGAGGGTCCGGAGGGCCGCCGGGCCGGGCGGGGCCGGCCTGGACGCCCCCGTCAGCGTCCGGGTCCATGCGTACGGAGGTGTGTTGTTGTTGTTGTTGTTGTATTGAGTTGCTTTGGGATTTCATTTGATGGCCTTATTCTTTAATATATATTAAGGATTATTGAAGTTGTTTTCTATCACTTATAAGTAACGCGTCAGCTTGTAACTATTTGCACACAGATAGAAAAAAAAAAGATCACTTGTTGTCACTTGGTGTTTGTTTAGAGAATGTCACGTCATTGGCAAAATGTTACAAATCATTTTTATTGTTTCATTATTGTTAATAAAGCTATTTGATAGTGTGATTATTATAGTATGGTCTCAAGCAAAGAGCAGCCGTTGAAAGGAGATCCTACGGTCAGCAGTACAGGCTTTGGGCCCCGTGGGGATCGGCAGCGTTCAGCACTGTAAACGGCCCCGGGGGCCAGCCCCTATAAGCCTCCACTTGTAACTTGTGATCGCCGGATGGTTTCCGTGTAGGCGGAATCATGGTGAGCACAACGCTCCCCTTCGCTCTGGACTACAACGGCACCCTGGCTGAGGAGGGGCAGGACTTCCAGCTGGACTCCAGGGTGGTCAGCCTGCGGGCCGGCCAGAGCGAGGCGGCGGTGGTGCTCCTCATCCTGGACGACTCGGAGCCCGAGGGACAGGAGGCCTTCTTCGTCTACATCACCGACCCCGAGGGAGGTGTGCAGATCGCGGACCGGCCCGATCAGCAGGGCTACGGGGCCTTCGCCAAGATCGTCATCCTCGGTAAAATGTGTATTTGTTTTCCGTTTTCCGTTCAAACGCTCGTCTCGTATGTACGGAAACTGAACCATACGTTGGCTTGTTTGTATTTAGTCATTTTGGCAGACACATTCCAAGCGACTGATGAATCCAGATGCATGTCATTGAGGAGAACATAGGCAATGTCGGTCTTCTTGCTGAAGTATGCCGACATTGGTGTTGAACCCTGAACCTTTCAGCTGGGAGTGGAACCATTATCCCCAATTACTTAATGGTTCACAAATGACATATTCATCGAGGATAAAGATGCGGGTTCCTTACCTGTTCAAAGGGTCCCCTAGTCAGACCTTAGTTGTCATGGATACGGCCCAGTTCTGCCACCACAATCTGACCAGGACATAGGTGAGCTTTGCCTCCGCCCTCATCAACCGACGGGTGTTTCGGACCTTGAGAGGGGGGGAACCACGGAATCAGTTGAAGCCATTGTGTATCATCAGTGCCTCACGTGTCTCGCTGCCTCTCTCTCCCGTGGTCCTCCTGCGTCCCAGGCAGCGACTTCCACAATGGCATCGTGGGCTTCGGCCTGGGGTCCCTGGTGGGTCAGACTCTGGACGAGGATTCGGAGAACAGGACCGCCGTGCTCGTCCTGCAGAGACAGGAAAACAGGTAGCGGGGCCGCCCCATTACCGTTCGGGAGGATTCGCATTCACAGTTCTTCATTTATCCGTCACAATTGCTCTGCCCAAGATGCACATACAGAATTAGAGAAATATACCAGGAATAACATTTAAGTACAAATATAAACACGAAAATAGTACCGCCAGGAAAAAACATAATAAATATATACATATTTATAACCACAATGATGAATGATAGGGAGGGAATGTGTGTGTGTGTGTGTGTGTGTGTGTGTGTGTGTGTGTGTGTGTGTGTGTGTGTGTGTGTGTGTGTGTGGGTGTGTGTGTGTGTGTGTGTGTGTGTGTGTGTGTGTGTGTGTCTGTCTGTGTGTGTGTGATAGGCGTCTGGTTTGATGTTAAACAATAGCTGTTTCTATAGAGGGTTATAGAGTGTCGGAAACTACTTGTCTTTAAAACAACTTCATTAAATGGAGACCGACCCCCCCCACCTGACACCCAGACTGGGGGGGGGGGGG
>OMKX01090904.1:0-11114 GCA_900302425.1 Brosme brosme
GGCATCCACACACAGCATTACCATTAAGCCTACTGCCCAAATTCCAGCAATATATTTGTGTTTCCAACCATTACAATAAATGCGTTATAAACTAAAGTACCACAACAACATTATCGCTCCTACACAGTGCAAAGTAAAACTCACCCATCACTTGTAGAGGAAATCCATCCTCCGATCCTTTCCTTTAGTTCTCTATCAACTCTCTCACTAACCGCCAACGATTCAAAATTCGCTGATGACATCACCGGGGGCCAGCGCCGGCATATTGCTGGGCCCTGGGGGCGTTCTATTACTACACATCAACATTTGATTGGCTGATTACACACGTCAGTCAAATTTATGATCCAATGGGAGGTGGCAGCTTCAGCGAAAGGCTAAGCAATACTTTTAGTGCTGGCCCCGCTGGTCCATGTAGCTGTGATGCGTTATTCAGCTGAGCTCAGCCTTACAAAAAAAAAACGGTTTTCCTTCTGGAATTATGCTGTAAGTACTGAAAAAAATATGGAATTAAGATGCGTTCAGACACAAATTAATGTAATTTAGAAAAAAATAACATGTATAAGTTATTTAGATTTTGACAGGGCCAGCAGAGAAGGCCCTGCTGGCCCTGACGGCCCACCACTGGAGCTAAGGCATACTCTTCCTCCCACAGGACACCCAGGAGTTCCTGCGCTGCCTGATGGACCAGCTTCACGAGGAGCTGAAGGAGCCACTGTCGGAGTGCCGCGTGGCGATCGACGAGGGAAGCGACGACCGCAGCGACCACAGGGACGCCGGTGGCGGCAACCGCTCCCCGTCGGAAGACGAGTTCCTGTCCTGCGACTCGGGCTCCAGCAGCGACCGCGGCGAGGGCGGGAGCCTGGGGGGCCAGGACGAGTTTGACGGGGTCAGGGCGCCGGCCGTGGGCGGGGGGATCTCGGTGAAGGAGAGACTGAAGGAGAGGAGGGTGTCCGGGTCCCCGCTCCGGGGGGGCTCCCAGGAGATGGACGAGGACGCCGACGTGGATACGGCGGCGGAGGAGCGGCGGGAGGCCCCTGAGGCGGAGCCCGGCGCCCAGGAGCCGGTGTCGGTGGGGACGCCTGAGGTCCAGAGCCAGGAGAAGAAGCAGCCTGAGGGCAGCGTGGAGCAGACACAAGGCAGCACCACCGCAGGTAATGGACCAACACAGATCAAAACAAATAGCTAAGATGAACGCAACAATACAGCATGGACAATCACGCTCAGTCATTCACCTTCACCTTATGCAAACCTCCCGGCCGGTTGATGAGGCCGTCTGGGAGCAGCTGGGTCAGGGCTCCCAGACAGTGATGGAGATAGAGCAGTGCAGGACTTTGAGAAGAACAACACAAAACATTGTCAGGATACTATTAACAACAACTGTGTACGCATATTGTCATTTTCCATTATATAGGGCACTCAATAACAATGGCAGTTCATATTTAATGTACTTGGGCGGTAGTATTGTTCCGTTGATTTTCTACATCCATAGCGCTATTAATGGATAGAATGGATGGGGTATTAAATTTCATCAGTTGTTTCTCATTTTAAGTGTTTTGCAATATGAATGCTTTTGCATCGCCTCAATTAGATCAATATATTGATCAATATCAATGCTGCATTATTTTACACAACCCTACACTCATTCACTTACATATTAGGCCTGACAGTATCAATACGTATCTGTATAGATTGAATTAGTGAGTGTTGTATTATGAACCCTATTGAATCAACAAAACCCTGCCAGTAGCTCTAGTAACATATACTGTTATAACGTCTCTTCTCTGCTGCCTGTCAGCCCATCTCCCAGAGCCAAACAACGAGATGTTGACCCCACAGAGCCCGTCCCGCCCCAGCAGTCCAGCGCGCGCCCTGCAGGACCTGCACCGCAAGATGTCCTGTAGCCCCCCTCGCTCCAGCCCCCTCCACGCCGCCTACTCCTTTAAGAAAGGTCCGGAAACTGACTCTAATTGGATAGGTCGATGCGTCTTATCAAGCTATTTTAACTCCAAACTGCCATCCACTCTCTCATAACAGCCGTCTGCATAACTACGTGCATCACATTCAGCAGGCCAGCAGACACCTTTATCCAGAGTGACCGGATGCTGAAGCATAGAACATAAGCACATAATGCACTTCCAACAAAAAAACAACTAAAAACTGTTCAGAGCAGCTATAGAATTGAGAAAGATATATCTTTTTTGTGCATAATACTGCGTGTATTGCATATTGTAGTTCTGTCTCACACTGTCATACTGTTTCTGGGGGTCCCCCTGTTCAGCTCAGCTGCTGTTCGGTGGGAGGAAGAAGAAACAGTCCCGGTACCGCAGTGTGATCTCGGACATTTTCGACGGCTCCATTCTCAGTTTGGTCCAGTGTCTGACGTGTGACAGGGTGAGGTGTAGTTCAACTATTCCACCACTAGGGGGAGCCACGAGCTCCTAGATGCTGATACACTTCTTTTGACCAGATCATAGGTTACTATTGCTGATCATGTGTTCTGGTTGCAGCGCGATTCTTATTAATGGCCTGTACTTCTGCTCAGTCAGCCAATTTCCCAACTTGAATTAATAATTCTCAATCACAATCCTTTTTACATGCAATCAAATTTTATTAAAAATATAATTTTTTAAGTAAAACATAAATGCCGTGGATACTACTGATCTCCATAAAATGTAATGCAATTGGTTGCAATCTGCAACCTCACCCCTAGATGCCACTAATTCCTACACACTGAACCTTAAAATCAAAAATGCCACTCAAATTTCAAATTCTATTCTTCATCTGTAACTTCATCTGCAGATTTCAACCACTGTGGAGACATTTCAAGACCTCTCCCTTCCCATCCCGGGCAAAGAAGACTTGGCCAAGCTGCACTCCTCCATCCACCAGAGTCTTCCGGTCAAGACCCAGGGGGTGTTCTCAGACAGCTACGGCCCCCAGGGCTGGATCCCCTACATCATGGACTCCATACGCAGGTCAGCTGGCAGGTGCCAGATGCCAGGGACAATCCAGGGTATTCAGACTTTGAACATGTCCTTAACTAACATGCATTACCATTTTCTTTCTATTAACATGCACATCCTAAAATAACCAACAATACTTTACTAAATTAGCAGTAATTAGATTTGCTTAGTAGTGGACATGTAGTCTTTTTGCTCATGTTGTAAACAGTTTGAAGGTCATTAGCATAATGTACTATGTTTCATTCACGTATGTCTTATATGTATATGTTTAGATATGTGAATATAGTGGACTATGGACATGGCCATCGAACCCAGAACCCTTCACCTGGGAGTCCACCACTGTATCCACTACGCCATAAGTTAAATACATACATTCAGGATGAGTTAACAGAGGAGTTAATATGTTCAACAACGCCAATGCTGGCAGGAGGGTGGCTTTGTAGTCGGTGTATTTGCAGTGTTTTTGAGGTTGTGATGTTTCTGAGGTGTGACATCATCAGGTTTGTGGTGTCCTGTACCCCCACCTGGTTCTGGGGGCCCATGGTCACCCTGGAAGACTGCCTTGCAGCATTCTTTGCTGCTGATGAACTGAAAGGTAAATCAAATTGTAGTATAGATTTTAAAGTCATACTATTATAGGATTTAAAGTCATACTATTTCAATTCAAGTCATCACAAAAAATAGGGATGGATTTATGTTTCTGATTGTGTTTGCAGGAGACAACATGTACAGCTGTGAGCGATGTAAAAAGTGAGTAAATATGAGAATATGAAATATATACTGTATGTGCCGAGAGCGCCAGATATAGACAACAGTGCATGGAAAACATAAACATTGTCATTGTTGGATGTGTTACACAATTGCTTATACTACTTTTAGCAAAAATGTCCTGCAAACTGATGTCACAAACAGTATTCATTGAAATGTAATAAATATTCAATACCATTCAATAAGGTTTTAATAATATTACTTTTTTTTCTTCATTGCAGGTTGCGGAATGGTGTGAAATATTGTAAAGTGCTTAAACTACCAGAGGTGAATGACTTGTCATTCATTTCTTCATAATCATTTCTCACTAATGTTGGCCAATCCACATCAAGCATCCATTATTTGTCCCTTGTAGATTTTGTGCATCCACCTGAAGCGCTTTCGCCACGAAGTCATGTATTCCTTCAAGATAGGCAGCCATGTTGCCTTCCCATTGGAGGGGCTGGACCTGCGCCCCTTCCTGGCTAAGGACAGCCCCTCCCAGATCACCACCTACGACCTGCTGTCCGTCATCTGTCACCATGGCACCGCAGGAAGTATGTCCATACCTCTCCTATCATATACAAGCTAACAGTGATCTCTCTATCTGTTGGACAGCAGTTTACATTCTTTCTTTCTCGTAATTAACAGTGCTTATTTTTCTCATTTCTGATCTTGAACCAATAGCTTTTATTTATCATTCAGCAGAAGCTCTTATCCAAACGACTCGCAGTGGGTTCAGATACATGTCATGAATAAGTAGACAGGGGCTCAGCCATCTTGCTCAAGGGTGCATACAGTTTAGGCTGCAGAAATTGGGGATCAAACCTGTCACTAGACTATCCTGCCCCCTTTACGTTACTGACCTCTATTGGTGTACCACTATACTACACTGGCCTGGCTCTGCCTGGCTGGACTCGGCGCAGCAGCCCAGTGCTGGGACCTGCGTCTCTGTTTCAACAGGGCGTCCATCCTGAAGGTCTTAACTGATGCTCCTTTAGTCGATGACATAACTAATTGTAGTCTATTCAGTTTTACATTATAGCCTAGGGTAAAATTTGATTTGTTCAAGAGGCATTTCATATATTTGGGTTGTTTCAGACAGACGGAACACAATTATTCTCCCATTTTTGGCTTCTTAATCTCAATAGCTCTTTAAGAGCTGATTTATTTCGGTTAGTCTTGTTTACACATTGGACAATGTTTCACATTTATTAACCACACAATGTCCTTGATATTATATATTGGAAAAAAATACATTGAACAGCAATTTCAGCAATCTAAATAGTGTGAAATATTGTCCATTGCTCATTCTTTAGTCCAAGCCTTAGCTGAAAGAAATGTCAATGAGCTATTTTGTTTTCAAGCGAATATCGTCAAACTAAATCACTGAGGTAGGCTTCTATCCGAACCGTCATTACTGTTTTTAATTAGACTTGTATTATAGGAACGAACGACTGATAACGAATTAAGCTGTCGACCTCTAGCCATACTAAGTGATGCGTCTCAGATACTAGAGCGCACAGATTATAGTATTTTTATAGGTTTATATTCCTTCTAGTGCCTGACCTCTGTGTCTCTGGTGCTGCAGGTGGTCACTACATAGCGTACTGTCTGACCTCTGACCCTCTGGTGCTGCAGGTGGTCACTACATAGCGTACTGTCTGACCTCTGACCCTCTGGTGCTGCAGGTGGTCACTACATAGCGTACTGTCTGACCTCTGACCCTCTGGTGCTGCAGGTGGTCACTACATAGCGTACTGTCAGAACGTGATCAACGGACAGTGGTACGAGTTCGACGACCAGTACGTCACCGAGGTTCACGAAACGGTGGTGCAGAACGCAGAGGCGTACGTGCTGTTCTACAGGTCCGTTGGGAACAAATATATGTGGAAAGCATTCAAAAACACGCTAGTTATACTTCAAGCAAGCTAATTATCCTACGCATATCTATCTATTCCTGCAGATGCTATAGAGTTGCATGGGATACGGTTTAGATAAAACAGATATGAGATACGGGAGGTGAATAGGTTCTAGTTTGGTTGAACAAACTCGTGATAACTAGCACATCATATAGTGTGTGTGTATATATGTGTGTGTTCTCACTGTGCGTGTGTGTACATGCAGAAAGAGCAGTGAAGAGTCTCTGAGGGAGAGGCAGAGGGTTGTGGCGCTGGCCAACATGAAGGAGCCCAGCCTGCTCCAGTTCTACATATCCAGGGAGTGGCTGAACAAGTTCAACACCTTCACAGAACCGGGCCCCATCAGCAACCACACCTTCCTCTGTCAGCACGGGGGTCAGAAGCTACTTTACTCATGACATTACTACATAGGGCTGGGCAATTATTTCCATATTGTCCTTTATTGTCTTTGAATGGAATTGTATCATCATGAAATGAGGATATCGACTTACTTGATTATAGCCAGGTTTGGTCCAAATGAATTACGATGAGAGGAAGTGCCCTCAAAATTATCAAAATATGATGTTTGAAATGTCGGCTATGAAGTCAAAATCTGATACTATGCCATACTTTAAATGGCCATAAATATGAAAATGCTTATAAGCATATCATGATAGTTATCGCTATATTGTGTAATCTTCCCAATGATTATTGTGGTACAAAAATGTTCAATACCGCCCAGCCCAATTAATATAGGCTAGATTACAGACTTAATGCATGAACATGATAATATCTTTTAAATTTCTGTTCAGGAATCCCGCCTCATAAATACCAATACATTGACGACCTGGTTGTGATGCTTCCCCAGAACGTGTGGGAGTACCTGTACAGCAGGTGAGCCCTCAACTATAAACACACCCGCTGTCATTAAGGCACAATGAAATAAGGATTGATGATGTGTTGATTTTCAAATAAGGATTGATTTCTATGGTCATGGACATCAGGAATATTGATTTACAGTACAATTCTGGGATATTTTATAAAATTATAAAATGATCTTCTCTTTCTATGTTCTTTATTCATTCCAGCACATGAATGCCTTTCTATCTAACTGTATTATTACATTCTCCTCAGTTTCGGAGGTGGACCGGCCGTGAACCATCTCTACATGTGTGCCATCTGCCAAGTGGAGATAGAAACTCTGGTGAAACGCCGGAAAGTGGAAGTGGAGACGTTCATCAAGGTAACGAGGAGCTGCTGAAGCTTATGTGTATGGTCATCCTCCTTGTAATATAGCCAATCACCTCCATCGTTTCCCTTGTCTGTAGCTAAACAAAGACTTCCAGGCTGAGGAGGCCCCGAGTGTGATCCTGTGCATCAGCATGCAATGGTTCAGAGAGTGGGAGAGCTTTGTGAAGGGCAAAGATAATGGTACGAATCCCAGAGAACACACAGTTGAGTTAGTGGCTCCCCCTGGTGGACAGATGTATCACACTTTGTGACTGTCTCCTCAGAGCCTCCCGGCCCCATTGACAACAGTAAGATCGGCCTCATGAAGGGAGGACACATACAGCTCAAACAAGGTGAGTCTTCAGTATCGGAGCAGAAGACTGTTGAGTTGCTCGGTCAATTTGCTGGTTCTCCTCGACTAAAGCCTTAAGCAAGACACCTAACCCCCAACAGTTGACCCCACCCCATCAGCCTCATAGTTGGGAGATGTAATTCTATATTTTTCAGATGTTTCAAATATTGACTTATTACCCACTGGTTCTAGATTGAATCAGATCATTTGTAGATGTATTATTATAAAGTAAAGTATAATATATATTAATATTATAAAATATAATATAAAGTATAAAGTAAAATAGGAACCACAGGAACAGAACACATCTTAATGGCCTCGTCTGATCAGAGGCTCAGAGTACGGCCCACGTCTCACCGCATCACCCACTGGGGCCAATCAGAAACCTGCGAGCTACAAGGACCCTTGTTCTACCAGAGAGTGCTGTCCTAGAGGCTGGACCTCTGTGTGGTCAGCTCCTGTCTGGATGATGGCTGGCTGGTGTTTCCTCAGGCGCGGACTATGGCCAGATCTCTGAGGAGACGTGGCTGTACCTGTTGGGCATCTATGGCGGAGGGCCTGAGATCGCCGTGAGGCAGACGGTGGCGCCGGCCGACCCAGACACACAGCACAGGGAGAGGAAGATCGAGGCGGAGACCAGAGCTCTTTGAGGTGAGATGGACGGGCTGAAAGGTTGGCTTCTCCTAACCTTTGTACCTTATATTCTGAACACTGTTCACACACACACACACGCACACGCACACACACTTTTTTACAACTTCCACATTTACTGGAGACCTTGGCTAGTGGGTTTTGGAGAACAGATGTTTCCCTCTGCATTGCTGGCGTGATCACACATTCCTGCTCAGAAAGAGAGGAAACACAAGGCCATGCGTGGGAACAAAAAGAGCAGTAGCTGTAAGAATATTCACAATGCTCTATTTTCTTGCGATGCACTTTGTGTTAAAGTACTTGGTCTGGTTTTTGATTCACATCGACGTCTCTTTCCTGTTCTCTGCAGGTACTCTTTCTTCTCCTCACACCAAGCTGACACATTTGCACCCTGGCACAAAGCCATGTCAATGAGCACTTTGCAATTGTAGCTGCCCATAGTTCTCTTGTCCCAAGAAGGCAGAAAAAGGTACTTAATGTCTTAATAGTGTAGTTAAAAAAGTGTGCAATTTTATTTCTCATTTGACCAATGTGAGCTAGCTACGGTAGCTGTGGTGTTTGGGAGACTTCTGTTCACCAGCTGTCTGACAGATGATGGTACTTCTAGGTCACAACCAGTCATGGTGGCAGATGATACGATGCAGTATGCAACATAAGCAGGGTACTCTGCCTGGTAACTTTGTTAGTTTACATTAACGCATTCATTTAACCACCATCATCCACCGACCTTTGACCCCAATGGACTGAAGTCCCCAGAGGGCAAGGTTGAAAAGTAAAAAGGACCTTATAAGTCTATGTTGGAGAAAGATACTTCTGGTACTACAGGTTCATTTTGTTTCAGTCTTAACCCTTTGGGCTCTATCGTTCGCCTGAACAAGTAATATATTTGGACAATTATGCAATGTCAATAAAATAGGACAAAGACATAGTCACGCTAAGACATATGCATGCACAATTATTAGAAAAGGACATCTCCAGTTTACAGATAACAAGATGCTAATGGCATGCAAGGTTACATTTATTCTCCAGGGAACATCAGTTCAGGGAGTGGCCCTGTATTCTGGTAAAAACTCAATTAATAAAGTTGTGTCGATTATAAAAATAACAACAATAACTGTACTCTGGTAAATACTTAATTCATAAAGTTGTGTAGATTATAAGAAATAAGAATAATAACAGATTGGAGAACAACACAAAATGATGTTGCTGCTCTTCATTCAAGTTGGAGATCTTCTGTCTTAACACATTTGTTTGGTCTTAAATAATAACATCTAATCATATATAATATATATATCGATATAGATATAGATATAGATATCTATATATATATCAGTACATAAGCTATTGATACATATAAAAAGAGATATACATTACTGACTTTTGAAAGCAAATGAAAGGCAGTTAAAAAAGATTTGCATTACTTGATGTTTTGTACATAAGGAAGATGTATGTTTTCCATTTGATTGAAATCGTCTCTGTATTTGTATGTTGTGACCAGTGCTCACATGCGCACGGTCAGAGATTGCTGGTGGTTAATGATGTTGAGTAGTTTTTAAAGTGCACAAATGTAAGGTTTGATCATGTATAACATGACAACAAAGGGTCAGTTGGTTCTGATAGGTAGAACTTGATTCCACTTTTCAGATCTCTGAGATGCAGATTTGTGAGATACAAACTGAATTATGAATAAATGATGATTAGGAAATGTTTGGTTTGGTTTGCATAATACTTTATGTACTTTTCTTTTCTCATTATTTTGGATGACATGGTTCGACATGAAGATGGCAGTGTGTTTGAACCAACATCTTGTTAGGTCATGTGTTTCTCATGTTTCATACTTTGTGTATTCATTTTTAAAAATGTAAACATATTTCAAACAGATGTCAGAGTAACTGATCAAGCATTATGGAAGAACCACAATGTTGCCACGCCCACAAATGCACAGCCAACACATAGCTATTATTTTCAAAGTAAGCCCATCGCATTCATTTCAGACATTTAAAGCTGATTCACATTAAAGTAGTAAGTACAACCTTTCATATTAGCTATAATGCTGTCCCCGTGCGCTAAGGTAACGTCCCCATCCTTCACAACAGCATTCTCCTCCTGGTCTAATGGTTTCACCTGGGTTTGCTCAAATCATTCAAGCAATATAATTCCAGACAACACATGGGTTTGGAAAAACATTCTTATGAATTTGTATAACTTTACACACTGTTAATCGATGACCAGATTAAAAAGTACTGAGGTAGCTTATCACAGAGTTTATAATCAGGGTGACTAGTAGTACAAGGCTATACTGCATTGCAATATAATATAGACAATGCCTTTGCTATCCTCTACCACTTTGATGAACCATCCTTTATGCATGTCTGATGACGCTGTAGGCTTCCTTTATAGTTGAATAGCAGCCTTTTATCCTAAACAACTTCCAGTTGCATATACATGAAGGAGTTAGGCGTCTTGCTCAAGGATGCCCTAGAGGTAGGACTGCAGACAGCCTTTACCCGAGACCATCGGGTCTCCCTGAAACACAAGCTTTGCTGTCGGTCTGAGCAGGTCAGTCCTTTCGTGCCATCCTCCATGAAGTGGGGAAGCCTAATGGGACTTCTGTTTTTCCACTCAGCCGTAGAGTTGAGTGGAAAAAACGTTTTATATCATGTTGATTACGGTCTGGAACAACAATGCCTCCAGGGATGCATCAAAGTGGGCAGGAAGTTGGTGACTAATGCAGTGGTATTTAGTTATGACAGGTAACATGTTCAAAACTGTTCGGCATATAATTTGCCAACCGTTTAGTTTTCTCCTTTAAAAAATGTTCTTTCTCCGGCACAAAAACTGCAACAGGCAGAAACCGGAAATACTTAAATCTTTATTTACATCATGCTGGTTGCTGCTATATTCCCATATTTTAAAGATGACTGCCACATCTATTTGGCAAAAAAGGGAAATGCATGATACGTAAATGGCTCCTTATTATGATTTATTATTATGATTTGTATCAGTATTCTTTTCTGTGCCTCTTTTAAAAGGATCCGGAAAAGAAAATGTGTCCACCCTTCAAACGGACATGTTTTAGTTAAAGAGACACTGGATGCCCGGTATGATGTCATGTATAGATGAGTGTGTTGCTGTACCCGGCCTGGACAGAGGCACACCGACACTGCAGGAGAAGAGACACAGTGCGCCTGCATGATGGATAAGATGAAAGCGTTGAGCGTCTTACCAGGAACACAAGCACCCATAGGAAGAAAGGTACGTTGACGTTCT
>OMKX01090913.1:0-10770 GCA_900302425.1 Brosme brosme
GAGAATTCTAAATCTTGCACACCTTGTCTTTTTTATCGGCCTTGTTGGCAGTTGGACAAATAAGATGTTACAAGACCACCAGTACAAACCCTCCTATCAGGGTCTCTCCCTCTCTCTCTAACCCACTCCCCCCTCGCTCTCTCTATCCCACCTCTCTCTCTATCCCACCTCCCTCTCTCTCTCTCTCTCTCTATCCCACCTCCCTCCCTTTCTCTCTATCTTTCCCACCTCCCTCTCTCCCTGCAGTCTCTCTCCCTCCCTCTCTTTCTCTATCCCACCTCCCTCCCTCTCTCTATCTATCCCACCTCCCTCTCTCCCTGCAGTCTCTCTCACTCTCTTTCTCTCTCTGTCTCTGTCTGTAGTCTCTGTCACTATTTCCTCCACAGCTTTCCTCATGTGTCTTGTGTTACTAGAACCGTCGTACGACATGGGCTCCTAGAATGAGTAGCAAACAATGTCTTACTTTAGTTTTAAAAGACAGCTAGGCACCACCGCCGGTAGGCACACATTTGGATTAAAGGGTTATGAAAAAAGATGAATGAATACAGACACCTTGAGTCTACAGACTCAAGTCTACAGACTCAAGGCTATGAGTCTTTGCTTGAACGCGAGGTGTGCTTACGTTCACCCATCAACAGAGTCCAGACGGGTGCTTCATGCACCACCCGTCTGATTGACTGATTGACTGATTTACCGATTGAGTGTTTTGGGGTTTGGGCTTGTGATTGACTCAACTATTGATGGGTGAACGCAAGCGAACCTTGTGGTAGCGTGGAAGAGGACAAAAGTCCCTCAACTGGCGTTGAAACTTGCTATTGCGGCAGCCTGGTTGCCATAGCAGCTGAACCCAGTCCACCCAGTGAATGAGTGCATCTGTTTATACAGCAAAAGGATGTTGGGCCAAGAGGGGGTGACTCTTCAGAGATGTCAGAGATTATCCTATGGTCGATAATAGCAATATATAGAGTTGTTACTTTCAACGGAAAACCCTCAAACAAACTATTTTAAATGAGAAGTGATGGGTAGTGCTATGGATTGATCCTGGTCCAAATCTCAACTTTTTCACACAGTTTTGGGTTGCCAGGTAACTCAATCAAACATTCTGGCTGCACCTCCCCAAAATGACCTTTCTTTTCCAACGTCTCTTTTTCTCCTCTCTCTCTCTCTCTTTAGACGAATATTGCGTCACTGAGAACAATCACACTAAAGTGACCGAGCACATACTAGCTTTACTAGCTTCCCTTCATGTATGCAAACGGTCTTGACATACGGCCACACAGACACGCGCACGTGACACGGAGTGACGCGCGCGTAACACGGATAGACAAGCACGTAAGGTCTCACACTGTTGCTGGCCAGCGGTCGAGAGCTGTCAAGTTGGTGCGACCTGAAAAGGCAACCCACTAGCATTAGCAATGACATTAGCAGTGTAGCTACTGACTTTCTCAGGCGAGGCTGCCAAGGTCAAAAGTGCACCATCTTGGCTCCATGAGGAGATTTTTGAGGAATATTTAAGCATCACTTTGTAATTTAACAGAATTTCCAGTCCCACTTCTAAACAAGTCATACACTGCCAGCTGCAGCTTGTATTCATAAATCCAACACACATATTTTTGCAGAGCTTATTAAAAGGGCTGCTGATATAACCTAAACATGATGACGAATAACAAATAACTGGATTCAAACTACAACTTCTTATAACCCATCAAAACAGAACATGAGATATTTGGTCAGGAAGGCACGGGCCGAACCCATCACCAGATTTTATTAGACACTGCTAATGAGGAATAGCATGCAGATAACAGGGTTTGTCCCAATATAGTGTGTTTCTGCTCTCTGAGGACTGAGATGAAGAAGGGAGGGCTGGTGGAGGGTAGGCCTTCCTGTGTCCCCTCATTAGCGAGTGTCGCGCGGATAACGACACACAGGTCCTCCACCTCCTCAGGGACTACATGTGACACCGGCGCGGTCTGACCGCCAGCAGCCCAAACGAGAAGAATGAGGTGCCAAGGCACCAAAGGCAATACCAAGGCAACACGCTACTGAAAGGGATCAGGCTGTTCCTCATCCCATCCCCCAAAAAACTTGAGGACCCATCTGGTCATCAACCATTCTTTCTCTCTCTGAGGTTGATTGTAGGTCTCACGGTGACCTACTCTGAGGAGGTTTTATGGTAAATGGTGCGGTGGAGCTCAAACAGCAGGTGGAGGAGTGTTGGAGTATTTATTTCATAGATGGAGCCACCGGCGCCAAACTAGTCTCTGTCCAATCCACTCAGGCTAGCGCCCGGACCATACGTCACTGACGATCCAACTTGCTGAATTGGACATTGTCTGCAGGACGGGCGTTCGGGTGAGATGGGACGGGGAGAGTGGGCAGTGTCACAAATTATGAATGAGTGAGTGGGGATGAATTCAGTCTTATGAATGGTAGCTATTGTATGCCCAACAGGCCTCATTGTTGAGCAACTCTGGACTGCTTCAGCCTGAACAAAATGCATCATTCTAAAAGTTGAGCGATGGATACAGTCAGATGCAGGCTGTTGAGTTATGACAGCGAGGCATTAAGAAGGTTATTAGTCCCAGAAACTGTCCCACTAATATCCCCAGGAGCACAACCCCAGGCGCACAACTCTGTATCAACTCAATGGGTCATGTAGGAGTGTAACGCGTCCCTTCAAATACAAGCATCTATTCTATTCGTATTTCTAGCACAGAATGGATGATATCTATTATTTTCTATGCAGTATAATAGACTTAACTATTATTGATAAAGAAGATGATATAGTGAGTGGAAGATAAGAGAGATATAAAGGAGACATACGATTAGAATGGTATACAAAGTCTATAGCAGACAAAAGTTAAGGAAAAAAGGTGGTACCATTTGGTTTATTCCAAGGGATAAACCAAGTTAAACAGTGGCAGCGATGAAAGTTGGGGGTCATTGCTTTGTTACTAAAATGTTGAAATAATTCAAGAATTGTTTGTTTGTCTGACTAATCATAGATAGCTAAGCTTTTCGTCCAACGTCTCTGGTCATGAATGCTGACTAATATCCTCATTAGGATAGTCCACTGACTATTGAATTGCCTGTAACCTTTCAGTAACCTAGCAATAGCATGGACGTCAACAACGGCAGCCCTGTCAGAAGTCTGTTGCATGAACATGCAGGGTTTGGACTGACCAAAACAACGGGGAACTTCATTGGTCCTGGCCACTGGCTACTTTGAAGACCATCATGTGATTCTCTTTCTGATTATGTTGATTTGGGTAGAGTAGGGCAAATAAGACATTGGTTAAGGCTCTGACCTTGTTTGAAACCCTTAGACTGTTTAGCTATGGCGTTTCTGCAGAATATTCTAGATAAAGTCTCAATAAAGCATTTCCCATAATCCTACAACTTTCCTGCAGAAGAATATAGTTAACAGAGGAAAGCAGAGCAAAAGGGGATGACAAAATGGATGACTTTCAGAAGGCATGACAATGCTACTCACACAATCTAATCTCTCATTTAGAATCAGATTTAATCACCTGTGTCTAATGGTTTGCGGTGCAACAATAGCGCCAACGAAGGCGTTTGGGTTTGTGTTGGAGGACCAATCCTGTTGCGTTACATATTCTAAAACAACAGTAAAAGGATGAGTCAGTCCACCGGGCCGGTCAATGACTGCGCTCTTCAAGAGAGCCCTTCATAAGATGTATGCTATTCTATTCCTGGACAGGAGATATCAGAGCGAAGGCTTCTAAACAGATCAATAGCCCTGGTCTTCCAAGGGAATCAGATTCTATTACCACCCTGTTCCTTCCCAATCGTCTCCATATCATGGAGAAACGCACGTTTACATTTGTTATGCCCTTCAAGTGAAGGAGTGAAATGACATCTGTATAGTTGTGATTAGAGCAATCGGAATAGCGGGATGTATGGCTCCTATTGGGACGTGTTTGTGAGGCTTATTTCAATACACATTCCACACACATCTATATATCCAGCCAATCTCAATATAATCTGATAAACTTCTTTTATTGACCTAAAGTCTTAAGATTATTGAGAATAGAGCAATTATGCAAAAATGAACTGATGTGTAGACGATGACGATGGCAAACAATTCATTTCATATTCAGTAAACAAACAGGAAATGAGGTCCCACCTCCCTGAACCTAAATGGGGAAACACTCACATTAATGTATCAATATTTAATTTCAAATTCTAATCAATTATAAAGATGGTGTTGGCTAGCGGGCCTTAGTTAAACCCACGCGGGTAACGGTAAGTAAAGTGTTAGCGTGTCCTAATCAGTCAGAAAGTTGGACAACTCAAATGTCAGTTCCTCCTGCACCTCCATATCATGGAGAAACCTTTTCTTTATTTACAACAGGTACCAACATATGCTTTATCACACGTGTGTGTGTGCAGATGTGGATGAATGGAATGCTAACCGTTACCAAGTTGTGCTGTAGCAAACAGTGGCAGCGACCACAGGGTCATTGCTGTGTGACTAAATGTTGAAATAATTCAAGAATTGCTTGTTTGTCTGACTAACACATCTGGGGTAAGCTTTTTATCCAACGACTACGGTCAGACTGCTACCCTTTTGAAGAAAAGGAAATCAGAATCAAAGGCAACCGTGTAATATATATAGCTACAACGATATATAGAGCCAAGTCTAACATAGGTCATCAACATCCTTCGATTTTAACAAGAACTACAAAAACCTTCCGTTTGAGTCAGGATGAAAACCGGAAAGCTTTTCGGATTTCGGTGTATCCTAGCTGTAGAAGATCGATAACTCTACTTTTGGCAACCAGAGGTGAGGACACGAACACTGTGATACAGGACTCTACTGGAAACTTTTCTCTTAAAAGTGTATTTCCCAGTTATTTCATTTCAAATATGAACAAAACTGAAAAGGACTAAAAGTTTTTTTATTCAGTTTGTTGGAACAAAGACTAGAACGGGGGCATAAGGGGGAAATATGACCTCATCTCTGAAGCAGAAGCCAAAATAACTGCCTTGCTTGCCACGAAGGTCTCTGCAGGTTGTATACTACTGCCTCAGCTGAAACGGCTGTGCAGCGCTGTAGGTGACACACACAACGCCCTTTGAGTCACCCTAGGGAGAACGAACCTGAACATTAGATCAATGGTTCTTAACTTTTTAGGGGCACACCAACTTCAAGTTGGATGGAGTCAATGATTATGAAAAAGGCATATTAACCCATTATTACTAGTTTATGTATAAGCAATGAAAAAACATCAGACAGGCAATTGCATTTATTTTGCAAAAATATGTAGTCAAATGAAGCTATTTGCTATTGAAGCAAATCATAAATAGTGATTGTATTGTCAACAGGAACTGAATTAAATACATCTTTCACTAGCTATCGCTGCTGTAACCTGTGCCAGGAATAGGCCTATGTATTGAATTCCAACTAATTTCAGGGCACACCTAACCTTGCCTCAAGCTACACCAGTGTGCCTCGCTTCACTGGTAACAAACCAGTTAGATCCTGCTTGCCTTACTACTCATACAGCTAAGAAATACATGGGTAGGAAGCACTATTAGATATTGATATAAGAGCTAGCACTGCTATTGACATGTTCTTAAGAAGAACTGTGGAACTATGTTGTTCTACAGTAACAGTGTTTGGCACACCCAGTGTGGGTTACATTTGGAGGTCCGTTAACATTGCTATAAATAGTGGTGAGAGTACATTAGCAGTTCATGTAGAGCAATAGTGTAACATTTCTCACCATGGTCGTTACACTCTGGTTGTGCTCAACTATACCCCCAGAGATTCACTACCTGGTCCGTACAGTCAGTCACAGCAGATAAACAACAGTGTGATGGATTACCCTGTAATCTAACCATTCCCCTTATAATACTATTTGGAAAGTAGTCATTTTCCTGCATATTTCAAAGATATTCCACAACAAAAAGATTAGAAGTTCTGCTAGTTCTCACCGGCATTAATCTATCATTATCATCAAAGATAAACTGGTAACACCTTACAATAAGGGTACATTAATTAACCATTCATTCACTTTAGTTTATGCAGTAATAAGCATTAACTAACAGTTAAGTAACAGTTAACTCATGGTCAAGAAATAATTTACTAATGTTTTCATGTTTACTAATATTAATTTATACATTATTTAACACTAACCATAACCCTAACCCGTGCTATTGCTATGTAATAATGCTTATAACTGCATTAACTAATGTAAATTGATGGTTAATTAATGTGTTACCAATAAACTTTAAAAAGCACATTAAATGGGGATGTATTCATGTGGTTGGTTAGCATCTTTGAAGCACTCAATGCTATGACTAAACCATATCAACTTGGAACTAGGACAACACTCACGACAGGCGAAACAGATCGATTTACCAAATTACTATGCAAAGGATTTGCAGTTTTCACAATCACAGCCATTCAGCTTTTTTTTACAGTTTTTTTTTTACTGTTTTGTGACTGTTTGAGGGAAGATATAAACCAGTGTTTCTCAGTGTAATGAGGTCACCCAGAATGCAACTGGATACAGGTGAATGGAACCAACAACAATGCCGGTTGACATTAAACAAGCATCTTATCTTCCTTAGTTTGAGGTGCATGTTGGAACGTTGCTGCGCTACAATCAAATTCACTTCAATGCTTTCGGCAACACATTTGATTCTTCCCTGGTCCTCCCCCAACTTCAGAACTGAATCGCTACAGAAAATATCTGACTCATCCCCTCGTTTCATTGCCTACCAAGTAAGTAGGCACCCGTGCAAAGGTCCTTCCCCATCCGATGCTGCATCGCTTATGAAGGGCATCACGTGCGGAAGATCAATTAATCCATTCGCTTATTAAGGATGAGCAGAGAAAGGCTCGGAAAGGGAAAGGCCCTGGTGATTACTGCTGCTATATGATTGCAATCTGACAATCATCTTATTACTTCCAGCAAGGTCACCCCGCAACATTCAGAAACAATTCCTTTGGTCGGTTCATGCGGCTAATGCGCAGCTAAGGCTCTCAGGCTGTGAAAGGGGACATGGGACGAGTACAGCAAAGATGTCTCCATTTACACTTTCACTTTCGTGGTGCAGCATGTGAGAAAGACAGAGGGAAGGCCATTGGGTTCACGGAGAAGGGGAGCGCTCACACTGGGGTGATTATATGACATCATATTCATCATTAGCCATTCAGTGGAGCTGTGGAAGCAGTCGGGTGGTCGTTTGCTAGTGTAGCGTGTGCGCTTGCAGTAAAACACTTGCGCTACACTCAGGGTATCTCTAAATAAAACCTGTGTGACATTGAGCCCGGCTAAAGCTGTTTAAAGCAGAGCTTGGGTATTCTTAACTACTTGCTCAAAAAGCACCATGGTGCAATGGAGAAGACAGACAGTTGGAGAGGTGAAGTGTATAGAGAGGGAGTGCTGAGTGAACATCTCCAAAGGGGATGTCTAAGTGGCCCATTTTAAACCATGTAGGTTGGTTGTCTATCTATGATGCTTTGCATTAACAGAAGCATCTTAGAATACAGAACATGCTGAAGGTATAAAGCAAACCTTAAAGTGTACATGCATACGTCCATGGACCAAGCAGACTTCACCATGATCCAATTGTTTTATTGTTTTATATTTTTTGGTTGAATTGATGAAAATGAAATGGAACTACTTGTGGAGATGTACAAGTATTGCTGACAAGTCTGTAAAGGTAACCTACAACTGCCCCCTTTTACGAAAGGAATTGAAAACTTGTGCGTTTCCATCTCACCAACCAAGTGCTGAATCTCAACCCGTGTGCTGAGCGCTAGCTCAACTAGCTAGTTAGCTAGTGCTAGCTAGTGCTAGTTGAGCTGCCCTAATATGACACAGGCCTATTTCTGTACCGTAGCGCAGTATCTCATCAGGATTAGCCTGCGGAGGGGCACAGAGTAACTGAACCTTCACGTGGGTCCTTCCAGTGATGGCTGCCTCATTAAAGGCGGGGTTGGAGCTACAAAGGGAGATGACTGCCAGCATCAAATTCATCCCAGTGAAGGGATTAGGAAAACCGATCAGGCGTCCGAGCCACCAGTGGGCCAAATCCTCCCCAGTTTGAGGCACCACCACCACTGCAGACGTCAGCCTGCCTCGCTGGCTGCCCTAGCTGACTGACAGGGACACGTGTGAGGCTTCATGTTATACGATATTGTGATAATCCCCCTGCAGTCCACCCCCCCACCAACACCAGGGCAACACCCCATGGAAAAAGTGGGTACCACCCAACACATAAAAGGCATTTCAATAGCTATTGCAATGCGGTGGATTGCATGTAGGCTATCATGGTGAAAGCCAAGTCTGAAGTTTAAAGTTTAGGAACATAAAGATGAGCTATATACCTACACATACAACTATAACCTCCACACTGAGATGTATATGATCTACAAATATCCCACTAGCGTACACACTGAGATGTATATGACTTACAATACACCAATACAACCATAGCCTACACAGTGAGATGTCTATGATTTACACATATATCAGTACACAACTATGGTCTAAACACTGAGATTTGACCTATAAACCACTTTACAACTATGTCCTACAAAGATATGTGACCTACACATATCACCACTATATAACTATATCCTACACAACACGATGTGTATGACCTACACAAACATCACTACACAACTATGTCCAACACAGAGATGTGACTGACACATATTACCATTATATAACTACAGCCTACACAACAAGATGTGTATGACCTACACAAACATCACTACACAACTATGTCCTACACAGAGATGTGACCGACACATATTACCACTATATAACTACAGCCTACACAACAATATGTGTATGACCTGCACAACTATGTCCTACACAGAGATGTGACCGACACATATTACCATTTTATAACTACAGCCTGCCCTACACAACAAGATGTGTATGACCTACACAAACATCACTACACAACTATGTCCAACACAGAGATGTGACCGACACATATTACCACTATATAACTACAGCCTACACAACAATATGTGTACGACCTACACAAACATCACTACACAACTATGTCCTACACAGAGATGTGACCTACATATATAACCTATTTAACTTCAGCCGACACGCTGTGCTGCAGGTCGGTGCCACATCGGTGGGTTTCTGCAACTCAATATCGTGACATCACTGTAGCCAGCAGGCTACATCAGCCTGCTCGGCTTACCTGCACACCGACTCAGGAAACAGGCCCTCATCCCCCGCCGACACACTCCGCTCCAGGCTCTGCATCA
Organism: Brosme brosme; assembly: GCA_900302425.1. NCBI lineage: Eukaryota > Metazoa > Chordata > Actinopteri > Gadiformes > Lotidae > Brosme > Brosme brosme. Next base: position 9,272 of record OMKX01090913.1, read on the forward strand.
TTCTGCAGCACCACTCTTGTGCAGAGAGCAGTGGCTGGCTTCCGTAGACCCAGGCGAGAACATGTCGCTAGGCTGCTGCACAGCCCGACTGCTCCTATTATTATTGGGAACTTTTCCACCGGAGGACGCTACGATTTCGTATCGCTACACACTCTTACCACCACTCTTACATATTACACCTAACGCACGTTTATCTTGATGACTCATTGGGCGAGTTTGTATCGGATCAAAGCCTCTGCTCTTAAAATAACACAATATGCACTTGCCTAGGCTACCCAAACACCGCTATGGCTGTTAAAACTGTAGCCTCATATAGCCTGGACGTAACGCCAATAATATTAGGATGGTGGTCTGAGACAGTCATTATGGACTGGGTGCTCACGAGAGACCGGATTACAGTAAATCCCTAGATGACATCATAAATGTGTCAAAATTGTGTCGGCTACGACCACAGCTGGTCAGGTCACGTTGCAGTACAGATAGGGAACGGGGAGGCAACATAGACGCAGCGATGGTTTCTGGAAAGCGGTGATGCCGCCTCGCCTGCATCAGACCAGGTGGCCCATGTGGTCTGGCTCCTCATGTGTGGAGGGTCGGAAGAAGACAAAAGGTCTACTGTGGGTATTGTAGCACGATGCCCCGCTTCGGCTCGTCGTGTGTTTCAAATCAAATCCACCTGTCCCGTCTTTCTTACAGACACAATAGCCGCCTGAAACCCGCGCCTCTAACAATGAGAAGGAAGACTCACCCAGAACACCGGACGTGTTGGGTGGCGGGCCGGCGGTCGGCTCGTGCTTTTCTCCCTCCCCTTGCGACCGGTGTCGGTGCCGCGAGCTCTCGGCGCCGTCGCTCGCGGTACCCGCCGCACTCGCCCCCGTGTCGGGCATGCTCTCTTTCAGCGGACAGAAGATATTCTCCGGGAAACTGTGGGGTGGTATCGCATCTCAGGAAGGCAAAACATGGATCTTGCCACGGCGACTTTGTCCGTAATCAAGGGTTAAATGGATGTGAAAGTGAAGTGAAGGTTGTTGTGGCGGCTCATCCTGTTTGGGATGCAGGATGCGCGAGGAGATTGATAGCGCGCGTCTGGATTTCACTATTGAGGAGGGACAAAGAGAGGGGGGGCTGGTCCAAGCACACACACACACACACACACACACACAACACACACAACACACGCGCGGGCGCACGCTCTCTCAAACATCAGACATCACACATCATGCGTCCACATCCTTCTGTACCTGCATGCACCGGAAACAGTATCTCATCCTTTAAGATATTGATTAATGCCCTCGAATGACCTCTGTCAGCTGTCAAAGTACACTGCCAGAAATATAATTATTAGGATGTATATATTAGTAAGCTACATGCAAAGCTTCCATGCAAGAGCAACCGAGGCATTTAATAAATAAAATAATAGGCGATGATGAGGATAAAATGAAGAATATAATTATATATATATAATATATATATTATATATATATTATACATATATAATT
>OMKX01090930.1:2318-12777 GCA_900302425.1 Brosme brosme
ATCACACTTATTGGTCATCAGTGACTGGCATAATTATACAATGATATCATCAGGAAAGAAACTAGCTATATTTGCTGGCCAACTGTGTGTAACACATCCCTGTGGAGTATAAAACCTTGTCTCCACAACACATAAGATCATACTAATGGAACTGCAAGATCACAGTAACACACCACCCACCTGCACTTTAGAGGATAAATCATCCATCACTTCCCTTTTAAAATGGACAGAAAATGTATCGTTCCATACACTCTGTCCCTCGCCCCAAACAGATGAAGAAGACACTGTCAGCGTAACTCCTGCACTAGACTCACAACAATGTATTGATGTCTTCCCCCATCACCCTCTAAGTGAGTATAAGGTATCCTCGCGCTTCAAGGTTGGCGCCAGCCACTGTCTTCCATGCACCGCAAACCAGAATTAATTGCAAATCAATCGAACAAAGTACAACTGATCAGTAAACCAATTAGTAATTTTAGCCCTTTTCCCAGATTAAGCTTTCCTGGATCTCCCGCTGGATTCTGAATTTCTTAATTTATATCTGCAGGTTGGATCTGTTGGGTACTGTTCATTTTGGACTTACAATGAGCTCACGTTTAAGGAAATATAGGAGAGTGAAGGAAATTCTACAGAACCCAAATGAAACTTGGTACTGCTTTCCCACAAGGCATATCTAAACGTGTAATATTTGTCTTATCATTGTTCTTTTTTTCTGCCATGATTGTCAGTTATATCAAATACAAAAGGATGACTCCCACGTGCGGTGTCAGATAGACATAGTGTGAAGTTAATGTGACAGCTTGCATTTTTGTTATACCACAACACAACTGCACCTAACATGTATGTATTTCTGCTTTAAATCATGGATTGACCTGGTAAATAGACATTGGATTTATGTATCTTGCAAGCTTATCAGGCAGGCTAAATATATACCTGTGTCAGTTGTTCTAACAGATAGGAGTCTCAGTCAGAACTAAGTATTTATACTGTCACGTTATGGCGGAAAATCACCACTAAATTCTGCCGTACTGCTCCTTGGCCGTAATCATCCCTAATTTCAATGTGCAGAACTTTGATGCTGGCGAGTCGTCCTTTTCTGCGAGCATTTACTCAGCCGAAGGGTGTAATATCAACACACAAAGAGCATGGCGGGAGAACGTGAGTGCTACAAAACATCTTCACTAGTAATTTTGCCCTGACAGCTGACAGGTAATTTTCCCGTCCGTCCATTCAGAGATGGACCAGAAGCGTGATTAGAGAGCTACTATTGCGAAGACGTGGATTGTTATAATACCTGCTTTCCTACCTTTCTCCTCTCAAATCAATTGGGTTGTCAGTGGACACACTGACTATTTCATACTCTGGGCCCCCAGAGGAAATTATTTTCTTTTGAACTATTTAGATTTAGTGGATTACCGTGCTCTTGAACAAGTGGCTCCATATTCAGCATCGGCAAACTGGCAATTGTGGTCATTCCTTCCACTACTTGCCTTCCCATGCATCCAGGTACTAGAAAATAGGATTGATGATTAGCCATCCATCACCGTCTCTACTAGGTTTTCATTGTAGTCCTTATCTTTACCAGTAACAGTGAAATAGAAAATATGATAACAAACATGGCCAAACAAAGGATTTGCACTTATTATTTGCGTAGTGACATCATTGTTTGCACAAATAACTAGTAAGTAAGCATCTGAAATAAATTATTACCTGAGGTTTTTTGATACAAAGAATCCTGACTAAACTGAGTTGAGAGGGCTCAGATAATATACAACATAAAATATAACATATCATTGACAAAAGTAGCAAAGAAATGTACATAGCAACACATTTCCATAGTTGAGAAACACAACATTGATGACAAACTTGTTTCTCTGGTCAAGATTCAACAGATTATTTAATTCAGTAAGATAAAAAAAATGGTGTAGAGGAAAAATGACTGGCCGAAGCTAATACTATGATGTACCATCTTGAAGCACCACAATGTTTTTAATGTATTCTCTTTACTTAGGGCCAGGGCCTGAAAGGGAAAAAAGGGGGGAAAGAGAGGAGCTGAATGGATTCCATTAATTTAATTGAAGCAGTGCCCTGACAAGAGATAAAACATCTTGGGCCCACATCTCTTCAGGCTCTGCGCTGGGCTTTATAGTAACAAGCCGCGGTTCGTAAACAAAGCACGGAGAGAGCGAGCGCATGCAGCCACACTCTATAGAGACTTCAAGGCCATGGAATATGTCAGAGATGGGCTTGAATGGATGCTGAAGAGCCATTCCCTGCTCCCCGAACTCCCCCCACTTTAGTATTGAAGCTGTATTTTGACCATTGTGCCTCTGCCTGCAGAGATCTATTTTTTGATATTGATAGCGAGCTATTTCAGTAGCGGTACCTGCATTAGATCAAGCAGAAGGAGACACTTTGAGAAGGAGTTGAGATTTTTATTTTACAGTCCAAAATCCAAATTTCAGACCTAAAGAATAATTTCTTATTTTAAAATGGTTGGTGTCCACAGATTAAATTTGTTTATTACCAATTGATTTCATTAGTGTATGAGGTTGTGTATTTACATGATGATAAATAGAACTGTCAGTCCTCTTTTCAGTTAAAATAGATGCCATCTACCCAAGCCATATGTGAAATTAATGAAATATCAAAATGTGATTGAATCCTTCTGAATTGGGCCGATGCTAAGCGGGTAAAGTGCTGGTCCCTGGCCACTCAAAGCATACTGGTATTTAGATATGTCACATTCTTTTTTGAATTGTTCCTCATTCTGCATACGCTTTTCATTGAGGTTGAATAGCAACACCAGACCAGCCAGAATCCATTACAATATAAATAACTACCTGCAGTCAGATTAGTTGGCCAGTACAATGAAAACAAAATGTACACAAACTCAGCCTTGAGTTGCTGGTGAAGGTTATTTATGAGCACGGTGCCAAGGTCGCACCCTTTGTCCACTTGTTTTTTTTATTTGTTTTTTTCACCAGCATATGTCCATATCCGTCGAGGATTCAGTTGGGCTTGACCAAAACCCCATGTATATTTGCATATCCATCTACACTACACTTATGGTGTCAACAGTGTCACCAGTGCAAAAAAGGATGTGGCTACTACAGAGAACATTATTATAAATGGGCTTCCATTGGAATCTGTAAAGAAATGAACCGTTTCATCTAAGATTATTTTATTGCTTTGATATGATTAGTATGTTCATTAAAATATCTACGTACAGGCACAGTACACATTTTTGTTCTGTTGTTTCTCTGTCAAATTTGTCTTTGCCTTTATCATTTAATATAATGTCTTCATTATGACATGATATTAGACATTGTTACCATCATGAGGTTAATCTTTTTTGTAATAAAAACATGGGATGTGAAAAAATATAAAAATCTGAATAGCCAAGTCTGGAGCATATTTCCAAGAACAGACTGGTCATCTTTCAAAAGACTGACTGAAGACTTACTAAAGACCGATCTCGTTAGTAAGTAGCTGTGTTATAAGCTGTGTAATAACTTCAGGGTGATTCAAGACCCCTCTGCGTCGCTTCGGGGTCCTGCATCACCCTGTCATGGTTTATTTCGTAATGATGACCAGCTCGCTCTATATTATCCCTTACTGATTGATGCATGAGTAAACATACTGATTGTCCATTCCTTAGACGTACCAGAAATAGGTTTGGAAATGGATGGAACAATGTGGCCTTGATCTGCAAGGGTTATTATGTGTTGCCATGGTAATGCTCTGAGTGGGTAATTAGAATAACCTTCTTTATTTTATTTTGAAGTTTCCAAAATATGTCACTATTTGTGAAAGCAATTTTGAATTTATGTTTTGTAGGCTACCTAAATTAATAACAGTTTGGATTTGAAATAGTTAAATACTTTACAATGTCCCCCTACATTTCAAGGAATATTTGCTAACAAAATCATGTATTACCCATAAGTTAATCAACCAATGTGTGATTAATAATTTAATGGTAATTATCTAATGGTTGTGTTAATTTACTTTGTACAGTTTGGTGCCCATGATGAACAATAAACATCTCCGCACAGGCTGCATCCATAGTGATACAATACAATGCAACTTTGTTGGCCACAAAAGTGAGAAATTGCCTTTGGCCTCACTTGGCATGTACATAATCACATACACATTACATAACACATAAACACCAAGAGACATTAAAAACATTACAAAACGAAGCAATATGGTGCAATAACTGGATAAAACCTAACTGGACAAACCACTGGACATTTCATGTGATTTCAAGAGGCAGTTGTGACTGTCTGTTTTGGAGGCTAATATGGAAGACACTAGCATACAAGTTCCTCAAACAGCCTTTAGTAGGTAGGCAGAATGACCCATCATCCTAAAAAAGTTATTAAGGGTTGAAATATGACTTCTGACCAAAGACGAGTGCGAGGCTGCCATTGAAATCCTGCCTTCAATATGCCAAATATGGAACATTTCCGTTGCTAGTTGTAAAGAATGGCAAGCTCTGTAGAAGGCAAATCAACACCCTCAAAACGGTAATGTGTTAACAAATGGGTGACGTCACGGACACATGCTTTTTTTTATCAGTCTAGAGTTGAAGCTAATTCCACTAGGGATTAAATAGTTCCTATATATATATATATATATATATATATATATGTTAAGCTACCATTGGCACCAATAACATCTCCCTGAGTGCAGACATCTTCTATCATGCTCAGGGCTTTCTTGCTTATGTGTTGTGTATGAATCTCCCAAGTACATTTTGGGTTTCCTCACAATTTTGCTAGCCATGTGTACCACCCTTGCTAGCTTACTCCAGTATTAACAGCTACAGATCTCATACCATGCTGTGATGTTAAATGACAGCACACTGTTCTTTTTTTTGTCATATTTGAATATGCAGCAGAAACAGGTTCATCAGCGTTCATGATCCAAAACGACCAATATGAGCGTTCGCTGGTACAGCGCCCACTATCGACTGCTCGAAGAAACAGCAATACGTCAAGTATGCCACATTTCTGTCTGCCAAAACAAAATGGATGGCAATCGTAATTCTCAGTGGAAAATGCAACATTTTAAGATGGTTTCGGCATTAAAATGTTTTTTTTCCTAGCATTTCTAGAGTTAAATGTGCATTTTATTTTCATAATCTTTGTTCAGTGAATGTACATGAGGTTGAGTTTGTTAATTTTTCTAGTTTTTCAATATTTTCTATCGTTGCCATGGTGATTTATATGGACACTGCTACCCTGAAACTACACAGCTTTCACAGGGTTGCCAACTTTGGGTACCTGGCTGGAGCGACATGTAATCACATGTACGCGCACTTAATCACGTGCACATATTTGGACTCAATTCACCATCAGGGTTTAAAAAGTATGCAGCTTACACATGTGGTGGGAGCGGGAGCTTAGTTCTAAGATTTAAGGATATAGCCTGACTACGCCAACGCCCTGACTACTTCCACCCACCACATTGTATATATAATAGTCACTGTTTGTTCATTGTTCGTGTTTATTGTTTATTGTCTCAATGTATGCACCTTATCCACCAAGACAAATTCCTTGTTGGTGTAAAACCCTTCTTGGCAATAAATCTTTTTCTGATTCTGATTCTGATTCTGATTCTGATTCTGTCCCAGGGAAATACTCACAATTTCACAATATTAGACATACACTAACCCAATAAAGGGCACACAGGTTTGTTCACTAATGAAAGTGAAAGACGTGTTGTTTCCAATATAGAAATCTAGCTTGAATGCCTTCTTGGCTCCGGACTGTGAACTTGACCAGCTGTCCAATCAACATGGAGTTTAGCATCGTGCACCAATTAGGGAGTAATTTAAGAGATAGCTCCCTGGAAACACCATAGGAAACACCTGCTTTTCGAATACTCATCCATCTTCTGGGGGCGGCAGTGGCTCAGGGGGTAGAGCGGGTTAACTTGTAACCAGAAGGTTGCTAGTTCGAACCCCGGCTCCTCCTAGCTGAGTGTCGAGGTGTCCCTGAGCAAGACACCTAACCCTAAATGCTCCCGACGAGCTGGCTGTCGCCTTGCATGGTTGACACCGCCGTTGGTGTGTGTGAATGGGTGAATGTTAGGCAATACTTATAAAGCGCTTTGGGTGGCCACTAGGTTAGAAAAAGCGCTATATAAATGCAGTTCATTTATCTTATAGAGTCAAAGTCGTTCGCTTGGTTTAACCATTATGATTTGACCATAAGACGTTCGCCTGTTCATTTATGATGCTGTCGCAGTGTTTTGGCGTGAGAATTGTTTGGGCAGCGTGAGAGCGTGAGGCCAAAGGTGAAAGCGTGTGTCACACCCCAGAAGCGTGAGAGTTGGCAACCCTGAGCTTGCATGTTGTTTGAATCGATGCCTGCATCGTGTAGTCATCTGAGCTGTTATGTCAAGTGTTCTTTGATGTAACTGTTGCTAACTGCTAAATAAAAACCTTTTCGAGTGACCCAGAATGGCAGCATGGCATTTATTCTGTTTCTGTGGGACAGACTAGGACAACGGGTTTTTGTGAGGCAACCCGGAAGTTTATTTTCTCGCTTTGCTCTCGCCAAAAAATCCATACCATTGGTCAACTTTATATGAGTATTTTTTTTAACAAGATAATGATGACAGATTAATACAGCTTTAAAAGGTTTTTGTAGCGTGATTGCAATCAATAAAGTAAAATGTCAGACAAAAAAGATGTTCCAAAGAATGCTTCAATTATCAACATGGGGGTCATAGACATACAGGAAGTGAGGCAAACACACAATACATTGGGGGCACAAAATGACTTGGGACTGAGATAGAGATGTCTGGTCTTTTTTAATATGAATCAGGCCTACTAAAATTATCCATTTGTAGTCTCTAGCCCTACAGGAAGTGATGTAATTAGTAGGTGATTTAGGGGTCAAGGACACTAGGTGAGCTAGGGCACTGAGTTCTCTTTTATATGAAAGAGGAACTCAAGGACATGTAAAGTGTCTTGCAAAAGCATCAGCAAATGCTCCATCTCAGCCGGGGGTAACCTCGAAAATCTACGTTTTTTATTGACGAACTTCATCAGTTACAAAAACAACCCTCAACCCAACATTGATTCAAACAACATGCAAGCCACATGGTTTCAGCGTTCATATCAATCACCATGGCAATGATATAAAACGTTGTATTAACTAACAAACTGAACATTATTTACATTCACTGAATGAAAATGAAAATGAAACGCACATTTCTCTCTAGAAATGTTATCAAAATGCATGTTAATGACAAAACTATCTTGCCATTTTGCCATTTGTTTCTTGCCAAAAATTCTCACGGCTCCATAGTGATGTGGACTCTAACCTTTCTCGACGCTATACCTTTTTTGTTGGTATTTATAACACTGTCAGCTGAAACATCTACTGTTGGTGTTATCCAATTCAATTGCTGACAACTATCCAAGACAAAACCGGCCAATAGGAATCTGAGCGTCAATTTGGGATGTGGGGACTTTGATTGATGTAATTAGTTTTGGCATGTCACATATAAACAACATCAACTTCATAGCATTCATGTTTCCGAATAATTCAGTCACACAAACAAAGCATCGTTTTCCAGAGCCTATTTTCAGCTTTACCTATTTCTGAAACTCCATTACATTGTGATTGGAACCTATGGGTGAAATCCATGATTTCAAAAACTTATTTATCTCAAATAACTTCAATGTATGATTCACTTGTTCTGACTAGGTAAGGATCATTAGCGGTTTGCTGACCATTCTTGCATTGCATAGTATATTCATGCATTTATATAATTTTCATATATATTAATGAGGTGCTTAATAATAACTTTGAATTCGCATTTTAACAACTTCATGTTATGTTCCCAGTGGCCTTCAGGGCTTGTGGTACCTTTTGTTGGCTGCTCTAAAGTCTAATTTAATGTGCAGTATTACTAAGAGTTATACAGCCTTAAAACACTTTGACATCGTTATAAAACGTCTATTGTTGATGTACAACACACCCCAGGTCCTATTTTACTGTTTTGTATAGTATTTCACTTTGCCGTGGCTAAACTCGATTTCTGTTGCTGGAGACATTGCTGCAGAAGTTGCAATGGGGTTTAATAGGAGAGTATGTCTTCAAATTGCTATAGCATCAACCATAAGTATCAGATATTAGTTAAATTCCAACTCACACTGAATATTACATTTTTGCAATGTTCTTGCAGTGTTTTTGGATGGGGTCGCCTTAGCTCAGGAGGTAGAGCGGGTTGCCTCGTAACCAGGAGGTTGCTAGTTTGAACCCCGGCTCCTCCTAGCTGAGTGTCGAGGTGTCCCTGAGCAAGACGCCTAACCCTAACTGCTCCCGACGAGCTGGCTGTCGCCTTGCATGGTTGACTCCACAAATCGGTGTGTGAATGTGTATATGAACCGTTGTAAGTTGCTTTGGATAAAAGCGTCTGTAAAAAATCTAAAAATGTATTACTACTTTAAGCAATGGACACAGTTACCAAAATGCTGAAGACTTAAATATGCCGCCAAATGTTAACTAACAGCTCTTGTTATTATCATTCTTTTTATAATATGTTGGCATACATAAATTATTGAATTAACAATGATAAGATGTCAATTCAATAATTCAATAATTATTGTATGTTTCATGAATGTTTTTTGGTTTGTTTTACCAATAGGTTAATGGTCAAAAATATATAAAAAGACTGTAATCCTAGCCTTGTGTGAGCCCAGAATATGCATGTATATAATATGCATGTATATACGTCTCAGATCCAGGGCTGCGTTGAGTAACTGTGTGGCCTCAGCCATCCACTTAAAAACCATAAATGCATCATTTTCGTCCACTTGCTCAATGCGATTGAGAAGGTCTTAAAATGGCTCTGAAATGTGAACATAATACTATTTTGTGATCATTTGGCTCTCAGTCTCCTCGCGGGAGTAACTTAAGAATACTGTAGTGGATCAATATTGAAACAATATAATCTTTTTTTGCTGCCCACCTACACTTTCTTAGGTCATTGATATCATAATATTCCACACACAGGTTTCAAAATGGATTCCTAAATAGATTCCTTGAACGGTAATCCGGTAAAGATGAAAAAAAATTGGCCGCCTAGTTGATGTTTTTTTAAATGATCCAAAGAAAGCACACTGGTTTGGGCATTTGTTCCTTTATTTATTCCTTGTTATTCCTTACTTACTCTCTCTGTCTCTCTGTCTCTCTCTTTCTCTCTTTCACTATTTCTGTTCTACTCTTTTAGTCTAACAATGTATTTATGAATCAACTTTGTTAAACTCTTTTATTACAAGGCTCATACATTGACTGCCAGTCGAGACAGATAGCTGTTGGTAAAGAGTAAGCAATGTGTAATTTGCTGCATACGCATTTGTTGTGAATATAAACTCCCGCATATTTTCACTGAATCCAAATGCCACTCGATTGCCACATCAAGTCACATGCTGTTCCACGAACAATGGAATAATATAACAGCATTCATTTTTTTTTGAAGTTGAACATGATTACACTGTTTTCAAAAGCCCCATACACGTTGTATCCAAAAGATAATACTGATTCTATCACCAATGCAAACATTAGACTTAGATTGCAGTCGCTGGGGTGAGCTGATTATTCTTATCCTAATATTATACTCTGGCATCTAATATTGCATGAGAACGTCAAGCCTGCTAACTCTTATTCCGTCTCTGCAATGTTTATTTTCCCACATTAACACTGTTCTGATGGGTCTCTGTCTGGAAACTGTGGGAAAAAAATTATCAATATACTGTATATGAGTTGTCAGTTAGTTGTCAGCTAGCTAGTTAGCAGGGAATGAGAACCTCTTTTTAGTTTTGCTAGAGCTGTAACACATATCCCTCACCCACGCTCACAGGGGCCTCCCACTCATGTATGACCCACCGTCATCAACAATGCATTCTTTATGCCCAAACAACTTATTTTGTTAAATCCTTTCTCGTCCCCCTGACTGAGGATGTCAGATCATAGTTTTAATGTGTGTGAAACCACAGTGTGCCCACAGTAGTTTGATTTCTGGAGACCAGTGTAGTCGATTTCTAGTCACAGCCTCTTGCCCACGCTGTTTCAGGTCTGTAGTTGGCTTGGGTTGTGTCTCAAAGCAGTTGTGACAGTGGTATTGTGTAAACGCTCCACTGTTCTTCTCATAAGCATTATCTTATTATGTACCGTGGCCACAAAGCCGACTGAGATTGAGAAAGATGTGTGAAATCAATGCATAAATGATACTTCTTAACTTAAATGTGGGGATTTGTGTTTACATGGCGGTCCCCACACACAGGTGTGTGTGAGTGTGTTTGTGTTTCTGTGTTTCTTTGTGTCTGTGTGCATGTATGCGTGCGTGCATGCGCGCGTGTGTGTGTGTGTGTGTGTGTGTGTGTGTGTGTATGTGTCTGTGTGTGTGTGTGTGTGTGTGTCTGTGTGTGTGAACAAAC
>OMKX01090944.1:0-10795 GCA_900302425.1 Brosme brosme
TGGAAAAAGCGCCCGCCCCCCCCCCCCCCAGCTCACCTTAGTTCCATCAGGCCGGTCCACCACAAACACCTCGCTCCAGGCCTGGATGCCTGTAGTCTCCCTCTCACAGCCTCCCCTCCAGGAGAAGCCTGACAGAGGCTCATCCTCTCCCCCCATCCAAGACTCACCCTGGCAGGAGGGAGACAAGACAGAGCGAGGGTGAGGAGGACATGGGCAGGATATTCGAGGATTAAGAGGGAGCAGAGCGTTGGTCAAATAAGGCAGGGGTGAGAGTGAGGTTACAAGTACGGACATGTCTACTGACTGCCATCCACAAACCTACAATTACTGTGACCAGCTCCTACTTGTCTTAGGCTTTTGTTAAATGCTGTTGTATAGGCAGCGGAACATACATTTGTGTTTGCAGTAACCGCATTATGAACCTGTTTGAATAACACTCCAAAACAATCGGATAGATTTGCAAGTCAAAGTATGTGTTCCTAAAGCTTTCCAGAGACGGAAACCAAAATGCCACCCTAGCTCTACGGATAAGCATCTGGGATGGGTGGCGAGAGGTCCTTCTTAAAAAGATGTTATTCATAACAAAGTATGAAGTTTGTATGCAGCTTACTGATACATAACATTTAAACTACAATGTCTCTGATAAAGAGCAATGAAGATGGAAAATGACACTGAAGAATGCTCCTTCAGTTGAGATGTGGTCAAGTTCAACTGCACATAAACATGTTTGGCAACAGCTGGGGGACAGGGGTCTTCCATGAACTGTTGTCCTGGCTGTGCGCGTGTGATGTAAGGTGAGCTCTGCAGCTTTCGAGTCCAGCTGCTTCTAGGAGGTCCTGGGTGTTCAACGGCCGTGTGTTGGCGCACACAGCCACTGGGCGCCTGAATAAGTGTTTGTGCTAGACATCTCACATTTGCTTACAGACCAATGAACGCAAATAGAAAAGTGAGGTATGCTTAATAGTGTGAACACAATGGCTTTTCGTACTTAGAGTCAGACCAAATTTTTCAAAGCCTCAGGGCAAAATACTATATTACAGTAATGCACACGTATATACTGTAGATTACTGGTTGAGTTTGCCTGGGTCAAAGATGTTCGACATAACCAAAGACAATGAACAGTATAATGATTGATTCCAAAATGCAATATGGTTGTGCATAATGCGTCTACACAAAGACAGCTAGAAGTTACTCGCTTTTTGAATACACGGCCTCAAATGGCCTCAACAGTCCTTGACTGTTTAACCGTTTCAGGATATAATAAGAGTTCTGTCAAATATTAGCAGAATCATGCGGCTTCCTGAGTGACTGAATGAACACTAAGGAAACATTTACCACTTTCTCCATGGTCATGCCTGTTCAGTGCTAAACATTCACGACCTGGCTACCAGGCATGGGAAAACATTTTTGAATTCACGCGAGTATCGCGATTCTTTACACCCCGCAATACTTCGTCAGGCTGACATTCTTTAAAGACAGAAACGTTATCTTAGTGGAAGTAAAGGAATGATGACCTACACAGGGCTTTATAGAGTATTCTCAAATAGTCTCAACAAATACTTTCCGTTCTTTTCGGCCACATTCATTTAATAAAAACAATGGCAGACACTGCTGGACCTCTAAAACCCAAAACCCAAATTATACGTTAATAAAATCGAATAGTATATATCACACACAAAAAAACACAACATAATATCATAATTCGCAATCACAATATTTACAGAATCGCAATACATATCACATTGGCAGTCAAACTCGTCATATCGTATCGTGAGGCCCCTGCCAATTCATCTGTGTGCAACCTGTATACCAAGTTACCTGGTTGTGCATGTAGCGCAGCATGAAGTCCAACAGGAAGGACTTGCCCTTGCGGAAGGCCCCAGCCACAGACACCACCACCACGTTGAGGTCCTTCACATGCTCCTGCAGCAGGATGTTCTCCAGAGCCTCCTCATCCAGCTCAAAGCTGTGCTCTTCTTCATTGGCCAGGACGATCTGGATGGGCCTGGCGACTTCCTTCTCCGCAACCTTCTGGAGAAGATGAGGAGGGGTTTCGCTGTCCTGAGTTCTACATGTGACATTTATTTGATGAACTTTTGTAGACCGCAGCAAACATGGTTGCACTTTACCTTCTCCTCTTCCTGGAACCCTTCATCAGGTGAGGGGGTGGTGGCTCCGTCTGTACCCGATTCCGAGGTCAGTTTGTGGGACTGCAGCCTCATTCCACCCTCCTCCACCTCCAGGTCTTCAGGTAAGGCCAAGGGTGGCCTGAGTTTATGATGGGGAATCGGGACATCCCCTAGCTCAGTAACACCTTGATAGAAATGGAAAATGAAACAAATGGAGCAGTATTAAACTGTACAGAAAAGTTATGTGGGTCATATTTTGGTTGGGATCTCTTCCAGGGAGCTCGGTGCTAAGAAGCTGGCTGCTTGTCATGCTCAAAAATAGAACTGCACTGAAAGCACGAAGGGCGAGATAAATGGAAAGGAAAACAGCAGCCTGGCATGTCATGTCCCTGAGGGCCTTTTATGTCACGCCCCGTCTCCAACGCCTTTTATGTCCTTCTAGGAAAGTGGAGCACTCCCCTTTTTTTCAATCACTTGAAAATGTGCATTACTTGTAATGCCAACAAAAGGTTGCTATGCCATTGTCAACATTCTGATTTAAAAGACGGTATTCGGTCCTAATAATGCCCCTTCAATGTGAAAGCAGTACTATGAAAAATAAAACCTTGATTTGTTCAAACTAATGGACAATTTGAATGAAACCTCGATTCTTTTCAGTTTTTCTCTCAACAAACTAGAAAGACCAAAATATATGACCCATTTGCAGCATTAATGAACCCCTTTTTTCTACTGTATAAATGGGGACAATAGCTTCAGCTATGTAATATGTCACCGCATCCGTGATCGCCAGCCACCGGGGCCCTTTCTTGTCATAAGGAATGACAAGGAAAAGCTGCTGCCAAGGTTACCTGCTTTTTTGCAGGTGCTTTGCGGCTTGAGCTTGCATCTCTTGGTGCTGCACACACCTGCAGGTCTCTGTTGCAGGTGCTGTAATAAGTTGGCTGTGTTCCCCCTAACCGTTGTTATATGTCTTATATGATCGTCGTGGTAATCTATGCCATTTTATCACTGTTACTGAAATAAGACCTTAACTTAGCGAAAACAGGAGCAAAATCCAATGTTTTTGCCAGTCTCCCGAAAACACTACGTTTACGTTCCACTCTGCTTCGAACCCAGGTAACGGTCTTCTCGTAACGCCGAAGCACTGAAGTACTGTTCGACGTCGCGAACCAAGAGACACCGGAGGCAAGGTGTGTGGACGTGTAGTGCTGTCTAGGCAGCGGTTGAATGCGTTCGAGAGAGGTTTAAGCTTCTCGGGCACTTCCAGTATAAAACCACGGTGTGTGTGACGTGCGGATGTGTGGTGCTTGTTCTGGAAGCCGTTGATTTGGATGATTGCGTCTGAGAGAGGCTGCCCGGATAGCTATAGTAAAGCGCTACGTGTGTTGACGAGTGTAGCTCCGTCTGAGCAGCGATTTATTTTGATGTCCACGTCAGAGTGACGGTTAAGCTTCTCAGTATAACGGCACGGTTTCATATACAACGTTGCTCACACAAAACGACGTTACTAAAAAACGATCACAAAAGTGCATGAGGAAGATAATGGCACGTGGGTATGGAGCAGCAACAAAATCACACTGCCTTTGCATATTGTTAGCTGGCTACTTCCTATCTACCATCCTTATCACACTTTGAATGTCACCAAATCAGAATGTGTGGTTGGAGCCAGACAACAGCACCATAAAAGGCCTTTGACAGCTTCACAACCAATGTTTTTAAAGAGAAAACGAATTGTTCATATTAACAACTAATGATTATTTAACAGCAATAATTCGATAATTTCTAGTCCTCCAAATGAGAACATTGGATATTCCTTTAGCCAACAATAAATATATGGCTTGTTGAAAAGTTGGAATAAATAATTAAATGCAATCATTTCTGATGCTGGAGTTTCAACAAAAAAAACACTCAAAAACTTCTAATCCTCTGGCTTTGCAGAACATGAACCACTCAACAACAACCTTTAGTCATATATTACAGCTCAGTTTATCTAATAAAGTGATTGACTGCAGGGCTATTATTTATTTTTCTTTGAGCACCGCTCATAAAAATCCCATCCCAGATTCTATAAACACCCTTTCTAAATCGTTACAAAACTAGGTCTGTATGCCTAAGAAACACCTCTCTTGAACGAGGCCCATCGAGCTACTTATGGCATAGGGTATTCCTGCTTATCTTTAGGAATGTCTACTCATATACAACACACGGTACATGCAACGTCAGCTATTTGAATGAGTTTAATTAAATCGTTTCATATTTTGTTTCAAATGTGATATTTAATAACTCAAAAAGGTTCATTTAGTCTAACTTGATAAATTAACTTGTATGTTCATGTAAACAGACTAGTACGGTAATCATTTGTTTGCACCTGACATGTTTCGACTACTTCCGGCAGTCTTCTTCAGAAGCGTCAGCTGTTGCTGCGACTGTGAGTCTTCTGAAGAAGACTGCAGGAAGTAGTCGAAACATGTCAAGTACAAACAAATGATTACTAGTCTGTTTACATGAACATACAAGATATTTAATACTTGATCAACATAGTATCATCACTAACATTCCCACTCTTTTCTAGATCTCTCAACCCAAAACAACCCTTCTTAGATGTTCGAATATGAGTGGAAACAGGGGGTTAATGAAAAAAGAGCAGGACATAAAACACTCTTTGGCTCTCCAACTGGGAACACAAGTCAGCCAGACAGACGAACAGCACCTGTCACAGAGGAGACTTGGAGAAATGGCTCAGCATGGGCCTAATCAATGCTGCTTGGCCATGGAGAAAGAACAACATGTAAGGCTTGCAGTTAGTGAGGCACTGTGTGTACCTACACTCGTTGATAAAGTCACTAAGTAACAGTAGAGGGGCTGATAAGTAAGTAACAGAGTCCTCAGCATCAAGCAATGTGAACACGTCCCATGAAGCACTTGTTTTTCATGGCCCTCTCCACACATAAATTCTTTAAAGAGGGGGGATTTAATACTGCTGTAATGCATAACCAACCTACTATGCACGTTATGCGTAACGCTGTCCCCCTAAGGACCTATGCAATTATTTTATTTGTGCAGGACTATCCACTAGCAGGCGGTTACCCTAATGTGTTCACAAATTAGGCCATCATCTCCTCTGCCACAAGAGAGAAAAGTGTTTGTATCGAGGTCAGGGGTAGCTCAGACCCTCAGCATGAGGAAGTGGTGAAGCAGCCAGGCAGCCACTCAAAAGCCACTACTCTGCTGGGATAGCAGCGGTCGTGCATCACAGCACTGTGCATTTGGGGCCAGACAGACCATTATTTGCCTACATAAGGGGTTTGGATCTAGGGACATACATCCTCAACAAGGATCCCTCAACACTGGCGATCATATATTGATGAAGATATTATGCACTGAATCTGTATTGTGAAATAAACTAAATGCACTGGTGGACTGCAGACCACAAACCACTATTGCAATATAAAAAAAGGACAGATAGGAACTTGAATCAAAGAAGAACCAAATAATCAAAGACACAGCATGTACGTTACACAACAAGATGTATCCAAATGACAGATTTCTTTAGCACACCAGATAATCATCACTACCTCTTGATTGAGAAAGTCCAAGTGAGAGTCCATTTCACCACATGCTGTATATAGGACAAAGTTAAAATTAGAGTCCTCATTTCTTGTCTTTCCCAACCACCGAGATGTTTATGAATAGATTGACATACATTGTAATTCAAAAATACATACGAGCACATAAACCCAGAAAAGATGGTTAGGGGTTGTCTAGTCAACATTAGACCGGTAGCATTATGTGAATTAGCAAGTGTACAACAGGTCATCCACAATTACCCTTCCAGTATTGCACCTCTCCACTTCTGGTTAAAGGGGGCTTACAGTATGTTACGGTTGGTAAACATCTGAGCTAGTTGCACTAGCTAGCTACATCCTTGCTTTGAGTCCAGGGCCAGTCCACCTACTACCAGTATAACACACACTACCCCCAAGACTGCACTAGATCGAGATCTGGGTCAGTTCCCCAACCACGGGCTAATATAAGAGCAGCAGTATTCGATTTCCTCACTTTTCTTTCAACGTGCCATAGTCAAAGGATAAGGAATTCCTTTGTCGACTCAACTAATCCATCCCAAATAATAGTCGACTAGTCATACGTCACATACATCTTTACATATTGAATGAATGTCAAAAACCACAAGTCTGAATTAAATCTGAAACGTATATATATTATGTTTCTACACTTAAATTCTAGTTATTATTATGCATGAAATAACCCAAAACGGTAAACGAACAGACCAACTCGAGAAGGCCTACTCGTGTTGTAGGCATTTTTCTCCAACAATTTTTCCACAGCATTGCTTGGCTTCTAGAAGGAAAAGCCTATGTTACACAATGGTCTTTTTGTGGGGGGTGGACTAAGTCTTCTGTGTGCAATTTGCTGTGTTATTTGCTTTCAACAAATGTCCTTATTGTTTGTTTGATAACCCTCAATGTAATAGAGGTTTCACAATCCAAATAATGTTCTTTCCGAAGTAGAGCACATTCTAGACCGTTATTCTAGAAGGAAACCTAATAATAAAAAAAAAGCATTTCGAAACCATTAAAGATGATCCAAAAAAAGTCAAACGAAAACTTATCCAGCAGCTGTAACTTCATACCACTTGCGCTGATGAAAATAAGTCTCTCCGTCGGTTCTCGGTAGTGCATTCTCGCTGTACTGCTAAATTGAATGGGGCCGTACTTGTTCTATACGCTGAAACGCATTGAGCTGGTCAGGCTAGCGTGAACACAAATGATATGGCTGCCTGTCAACTAAGGTGAGTAGGGTCTGGCTGCAGCCTGTAGGAGATGGACATCCACATCCAACTGCTATCACGTGACGCTATCACTCCACTGTATGCCGCCTAGTCCTAGACGTAATAAACTACACAAATCATATATTTTCTGAAAGATTATGTTGTGTAGATGTCATGTAACCCCCTTTCAATGGTGTACAATTCTTTGTTTCTTTAGCTATAGAACTTTTATATCACTAGTGAATTTTGGCCTGGTTCGGATACCAAACCCATGTACGCCGCACAATCTTGTTATTACTTTAAAGAAACGCCAGTTTATGTTTGTAATGTTTAGGTTTTATGCTTTCATGCTTAAATTAATATGCCAAAATATGTAGTATTACACATAATATAATATATAGCGTCACGTGATAGCAGTTGGATGTGGATGTCCATGTCCTACAGGCTGCAGCCAGACATTATTGACTAAGGTTAGACCTATATCTCGTTTACTTTACTCCTGCTGAACAAGAGTTTGAGTAAGAACTTCGTTGGACACAACTCTGACTCTTTGTACCGAGGACAGAGTGCGGATTTGTGTGCCTTTTACTTCACAGTATCATAACAACATGGGTTGTGATAAGGGCCTGCCTGGTCGTATCTCTAGTAGAACGTTGATAGTATATACCTTATACTTACTTAAAGAAACACCGACAACTTTAAATTCTGGTTTTCCAGACACACCACTTAAAGCATTAATCAATATGACCACACATGTCCACACATGCTAATGGTTTTCCCTTGAGTTGAGCTCTGGGATCACCAGTTCATGTCCATTGTTATTGTAAACCATGGCTAAAATAGATACACACAAACCGTAACGTTACCTGACTTAGATAACGAAAGGACTGTTAGCTTCATTAGCTACCACCTTAATTTGTAAGTGTGCGTTCACCTTGTAATACATTGTATCATTTAATTTGATAATCACAGCAATGTATAATGTCATCAAGCTTTAGTTTACTCCAAACTGTTGTTCAAATAGTCAAATGCCCACAGACTAGTTGATCTGGAAACGGAGGACCGCGTTAGCTTGTAAATTAGCTTCAAGTGGATAAGTATGTGCGGACTAATAATAGCGTATTTAAAAATAAACTAGTCATTAGTGGAGAGTGAGGAGCCGGTTCTTTCTGAATAGAGCTAAAACACAACCCAGGCAATAGCGAAAGAAAGGGGTCAAACGACTCGTAAAGTTTATTAGAAAGGAAGCGCTCCGATCCCCTAACATTGTGCCGCGGTGCTGCTGGATAAACACACACACCTCGGGTCAAAGTAACGGCCATGCCGAGGCGCAAGTCCAGACATCCGTTACCCACCAACACTCACACACACAGACAAAGCCTTAGCTCGAGCTGATTATCATGCCATACGGTGGTCAAACTTAACGTTACGTGCCGAGTTACCGCACACAGCAGAGTTAGTCTCTGGCATTGAACCGCAAACGCTGAATCCCAAACAATACAGGTGTAATACTGTCCCAACAGAGTCGTGAGTCCGCATCGCAAAAAATTAGTTTTTAGTTTTTATTGGTGGTTTACCTTTGTCAAATGATCGGGGTTGACAGTTTGATTCGAAGTGGTTCCGATTCCTCAGCCCGCTCACCTCCGCCATCTTGGATCTTGTATGCACTAAAATTTGAACGTGGCTGACGTCACGAGCGTCTTTCTGTAGCCTGCTTGTCAAGCTCCTGCCAACCAGAATCCGGGACGACTTCAAGCCAAGCAGGCTACACTCACATAAGAAAAGAGGACTTCGCTCTTATTTGTAAAATACAATTAAAATAATAGCATCTGAATCATGTACTGTGTAAAATAGATCTGAACATCAGTTATTCGCTAAAATTCAGAATAAAAATAATAATATTTTATGGACTCATCGTAGTCAGTCTCATAATCTTAATGACGCCCATTTATTCGTTACCTTTTTATTCTTGTGAAAACTTTTCGTTAAATATGTGTTTGTTATTTTAGGGATACATTATTTTTGCATTATTGAAGCGTAAGGGTTTTCTTAGATCTTATTTGTCAAAGGTACATGTGATGGATTTGTCATGAAAAACAAGTAACCATATCTTATAAATGATTAAGCTAAATAATGATCTTCATAGTAGGCAAGAGGAATACAATTTGTGTGTTGTGTCTTAGACAATGCTGTGGCTTACAGTAGCTGACTGGTGCAGTCAAACATGTACCAGAGATATAGAGTTATAAAATCACATGTCATATGAATTCAGTTAGGTTTGCAATTATTCAGTTCTGTTTATATCTCCTTCAATTAGCAGGTAATGTAGCCACACACTTTAATTTGTTCTGAAATACTATTTACTATTGATAGCTACAAAATGTGGATGCATCTTTTGTCTGGCTTCAGTTTGTAGCGAGTCTGGAATTGTTCCATAGACACGCCCATTACTGTGAAGATGAAGCCAGATAGCTTTGTTATTTTCTACATGAAGTTCTTCAACAAATTTGTACTTGTGTGTAGCCCTACATCGTTGAATCACTCAGTCTATCGGTCGTTTCCTGATGATCTTCAGGTAGCGGTCGGATAGTGTGCTAAGGACATTTTGACTGTTACTGGTTTGAAACATTTTTTTTTAAACTTGTTTATTACTCACCCCACTCTCACTGTGAGTGATTATAAATAGGCCGGAAGTTATTGTATCAATTTGTCAGTAAATTAATCAAAAGTTAAAAAAACATGCTAACATAACTACTAATAATCGTTTTCTTTCAACCATTAGTCCAAGTTCAATTAAACCTTTTATTCTGATGTGCCCTCTTGCTCGGCCTACGCGCGCACGCACAGACACACGCACACACACACACACACACACACACACACACACACATGTGTGTGTGTGTGTGTGTGTGTGTGTGTGTGTGTGTGTGTGTGTGTGTGTGTGTGTGTGCGCGTGTGTGCGTGCGTGTGTGTGTGTGTGTGTGTGTGTGTGTGCGTGCGTGCGTGCGTGCGTGCGTGCGTGTGTGTGTGCGTGCGCGTGTGTGTGTGTGTGTGTACATGTGTGTGTGTGTATGTTTGTGTGTTCATGTGTGTGTGTATGCACATACCTGCTCGCAAATGTAGCATATTTTGTACGCTACCTTCGTGTGTGTCTGTTTATACAGTATTTCCACAATTATCATCAGAACGATTAAACTTCATTGCATTCACAAGATAAAACATTGGTTGTTCACACATGTATTGGTTCTAGACCCGTTCTTATAGAAGAGATTACGGCTAACTGGGTGTGTGTGCGGAAAAAAGGAATAAGGAACGAAAGGTGGGGGAGAGTCAATGGAGGAGCGGGAAGGGGAGACTTGAAGGGGAAAATGAAGGCAAAATGGAAACATCTACCATAAAAAGAGATGGAGCCTATTCGCTGTTATACGTTTTTATGCGAAAACAATTGGAACAATGACACATATTGATGAAGACCGAGATAGGAATTTATATGTTAGCAGATTCTAAGTTATTTAATTGTATGATGTGTGTTGCCCCTAATGGTATCACACATACATGACCGCCCTAAGCCCACGCAACGGGCAAAACCCCCCACAAAAACCTCTCAATTGATAAGACAGCGTTTTCAAAATGGATTTCGGTCCCCTATGTTGTCGTATGTATTTTTTTTATCGCAGAGGCAAGGCAACCCCTCTCAGCCAGCGTGGCTTTGCTCTCGTACGGCTCCGTGTAAGACGATATCTGTCTCAGTTCAGCTTCTCCTCAAACTCATAAAGGGACAATAAGGAATCCTCATTAATCATAATCATCCGTCTGTGACATTAGATCAACTGCCATGCAAGATTGTGTCCGTTTATTGCATAAGGGATTATTGAGC